>MU874116.1:22072-34183 GCA_036418205.1 Ostertagia ostertagi
GCCACTTCGTTATGAACCAACTGACCTATCTCGGAAACGTCATCTCAACAGCTGGACGCCGACCCGATCCTAAGAAGATCGACGCTATTATACAAATGCCAAGACCGAAGGATTGCGCTCAGGTCCGGTCATTCCTCGGACTCATCAATCACTATGGAGCCTTCGTCCCAAAGATGCGCCAACTCCGTGCACCGCTCGATGCACTACTGAAAAAGGGAGCTCCATTCGACTGGAACTCTGAATGCGAAGCTGCCTTCGATCGCGCCAAGGAAGTTCTCTCTTCAGACCTGCTGCTGACCCACTATGATCCAGAGCTACCCATCATAGTCGCAGCCGACGCTTCAGACTACGGAATTGGAGCTGTTATCTCCCACCGTTATCCCGATGGAGGAGAGAAAGCTGTTTATCACGCTAGCCGCTCTCTCACCAACGCAGAGAAAAACTACGGCCAAATAGAAAAGGAAGGCCTTGCGCTCGTCTACGCCGTTCGAAAATTTCATCGATATATCTATGGACGCCGGTTCACTCTCCTCACAGATCACAAGCCACTCTTGGCCATATTCGGATCTAAGAAAGGAGTCCCTGCATACTCGGCAAACCGTCCTACAACGATGGAGACTTACGTACTTGCCTATGATTTCGACATAGAATACCGAAACACTAGCAGCTTTGGACAAGCAGACGCACTCTCCCGTCTCATCTCCGCTCAATCGCCACCGGAAGAAGATGTCATAATCGCGAAAATCGCCCGCGACATCAACGCCATTTTCAACGACAACGTTAACCGCTTACCGGTCACAGCCAAAGATGTTGCCCATGCAACCACTGAAGACGACACCCTACGACAAGTTCTCGACCACGTCGTCCACAACAACTGGCCAAAGAAACCTTCACCAACAGTTGCTCGATACGCTCACTTGCGAAACGATCTGTCAACTCAGCAAGGATGCCTGCTCTTCGGAAGCCGCATCATCATTCCCCCGTCCCTTCAGCCAGCTGTTCTGAAGAATCCTTCACGAAGGACATCCAGGAATTAACCGGATGAAATCAATAGCTCGCAGTTACGTATTCTGGACAAGGATCAATGAAGACTTGGAATAAATATAAATGAATATTTAATCATATATAAAGCCATTAATTTTACTTGGAAAAATTGGTTCGCACCTGTACCGACTGTCAAGAAGCCGCCAAGTCACCAATCAAAAACACGCTCTGTTCGTGGCCCCGCCCAGATTCACCATGGAGTCGGATTCACATTGACTTTGCCGGCCCACATGAAGGAATATCCTACCTCGTCATCGTCGACGCCTTCTCCAAGTGGCCCGAAGTCATACCAATGCCATCCACAACCAGTGCCGCAACCCTGAGAGAACTCAACCGCCTCTTTGCACAATTCGGATTCCCTCGCGTCATTGTCTCCGATAACGGAACTCAGTTCACTTCTGCCGAGTTCCAGGATTTCTGCCGTTGCAAAGGAATCGAGCACGTCCGATCACCCCGTTCCATCCCCAATCCAATGGACAAGTCGAGCGATTCGTAGATACCTTCAAACGCTCCCTTCTAAAGATGAAGAATGACGGTCCGACCCTCGATGCCCTCCATACGTTCCTGTTCACCTACCGAAACACACCCTGCGCCGCTTCGCCCAACGGACGCAGTCCTGCAGAAAATTTCCTCGGAAGACGTCTACGTAACACACTAGACCTGTTGAAGCCTAGTGAACCTACAGAAGCAACAGGAAACTACCAAATGGAAGCTCAGTTCAACCGCCGACACGGAGCCAAACCTAGAAGATTCGAGCCGAACGATCTAGTCTATGCACGAGACTTCCGCTCCAGTCAACCCAGATGGACTCCAGGACACATTTTGCGCCGCCATGGACGCGCTCTCTACGATGTGCTTGTTCAAGGAGCCGTATGGAGACGCCATACAAATCAACTACTTCCCCGTGTTCCGCCGGAAGCAGTACCTGAACTGACCACCGCATTGGATGTACCATTGGAAATCTCGCTGGATCCTCTTACTGCGACATCGCCGACTTCAATGGATACCACTGCTGCTCACACGACGACAATTACTGCGAGATCACCACAAACGACGTCGCCTACCTCCGGATATCGTCGATCTATCCGCATTCGACGTCCTCCTGATTTCCTCCAGATTGACCCGTACGCCAAGTCGTACCACGGACGTCAATCTTAGGGGGGAGGTGTTGGGGGTAGGCCGAATGCGCCATACATTCTCATTAAATGAACTTCAGTATATTTGTGTACACTGTGATAGTGGTGATGGATCTTCTTCTTCTTATTCTTCAGCGTTTGTCCCGTTTGTTGGCGGGGTCCGCTTTGAATAAGATAGTGGTGATGGATCATCACCACATAAACATGATGCTTATATAAACCTTCACGAGTATGGTTGCATTCACTTTTGGTCTCGTCTATGCCTACAAATAAAGCTTCTACTCAACTCGTCGAAGACATAACAGTACCCTACACAGGACTTGAAACATGCTCTATCGCAATGAATCTTGTTTGCAGTCTTACTTAAGCGACATGAGCTCAAACACGGTCCAATAATTGCTTAAGATTCACTGCTATCCCAATGATAAATACAGATTCATTGTTAACCATACCAGGCGATAAATATTGAGAAAAATGAGAAAGTTGCTTTTGCTACCGTACACTTGGCCAGGTGACAAATCCAACTTTTTCCATGCCGAGCTATAATTCCAACAAAGGTTATTTACACAGATGGCCTACGCTATTGCACATATCTGCACAATATCACATACCTACAATCTACCTGTCAAGAGAACTAATGGCCTATTATGCCCAGATATAACGCCTTCATTTCCAGCGACCGGTAAAGAAAACCTACTAAAGAGCGACGTTTCTCTTCAGCCTCATTTCCAACAATTGCGGCTCCATGTTGTTCAATACTTGAGGAGTTCGTATCGATGACGGCACTGGAAAGAAATAAAACGTATCCCCAGCCCTACAGCAGCAATACTCACAAGGCAACAGAATTAGCACACCGCCTGACAGCAGAGACAATGAGGTGTTCGTAGCCTGCTTATCATGGAGGGGGTGTTGAAGGAATAGGTGTCAATCATAAAAAAAGGAGGTCAACGGTACGCATAATCGAAGCGAAGTGGATTTTCGGAGCTTAAGCACCGAAAAAGCGAGCTGCGGACAAAATGCATAAACCCACACGAACTCGTAATAGACAATTTTACGTATTTGCGGAACCTCTCACATCACTAGGAGTTCTCCAGCCCGCCACAGGGGTTTTCAGCATCTCCACCGTCTTTGTTGGGGGTTCACAATCGGCCCACAAGTCGCATCGCCACCACCTTTGCTACTAATTTTGGACTCTATACATGCTTGGTTGAGAATTGTTTTACCGCAAGGTATATTAGGAAGCGAAAAGTTCCTGGAACACAAATTTGTAAGCTTCGGTAGACTATAGACTGACTCGGTTAGTTCTGCTCGGCGTATGTGAAATAGAATCATGCTCTTCTAGACGATCACGTGGCGTAGGCAACCCTTACTTCGGGAGGGGGATGAGAAGAAAACCCCATGAAATTTTTCTTGATTTCCCAACAGAGAGTCCCCCAAAGCCGTATTGTTAAGCCATGTGATTGTCGGCAGTGAAAATGTGCTGACAGTAGAAGAAATGTTTCACAATATTCAATGAACTAAACGAGATTTTGGCCCCCTTCTATTCCGGGAGCTTACGACTCATATGTGGTAGCTCAGACATAGAAAAAAAAACAGCAACAACACCCAATTAGAGGTTGTAAATGGATAAAGGAACGGCTAATAAACACTCACCCAAATGCATCGGTTTTATTCGGCATTGGTCCCATTTCAGACTCGACAAATGAACTCGACGTGGAGCCCACGTATATGAGGAATAAAATCAGCGATATACTAGCAAAAAACAATAACTTCATGTTTTTGAATAGTTTCATAAATCCTCGACGAAAGTCTCGCTAAGAGGGACCGTTAAATGGCGAGGAAGAACCAGTGTGTTATCCTAGCATCTCCGCCTCGTCATTGCTTCTGCAAACGACCGTTAGAAAGAGGCTCTGACAAAGGACCACGAATAACGATCACAATCTGAGCAAAGTTCACAAAGCCGGTGTTACTTGGATCACGTACGATAATGCATTACTTACGAGCAAAAGAAAAAAGACCACACTATCTCACGAGATACTCATTCTTCCATTGACAAAATACTTTATTTTGAATCGCAGTAAGACTCTAATGCATTCAAAATGTGTTCGCACTCACTAGACACGCAAGCTTCAGCATACATTCAAAGACTGTAATGGTAAAAGGTTCCACTGATGAAACTATGGGTACTGAAGTGGCAGGATGAAAAGGAAAAAAAGCAATGGAAGCAGATATTAATCACCCTACATAAGCTTTCTTTTGCACTTCAAAGTCAAACACTAGTCAAACACTATATACACTAATAAGTTACAGCAAAGAAAAATGCGGTCAGAAAGAGAGGCCACTCGACAGGCAGACGAGATAGGGTAGATGAGAGCGAAACGCAGGGCAAGCAGCTTGAGCTGGGAAAAGTGGGCATAATCTTTGCGCTTGTTGATCAGATTACGTGACTTCCAGAAATAATGTTCTAGACAATTAATCACGGGATGTTTTTTTTTTCAGGGGCCGGGTGCAGCAAGCCCCAACGAGGGGATGGGGACCTATCCCCTCTCCCTGAGGTTGAGGATATTATCCCCAACTTTGGGGACATATTCCCAACCTTGTGGATATATCCCCAACCTCGGGGAGAGGGGATGTGTCCCCACCCTGTGTCTCGCTGGGGCTTGCTGCACCCGGCCCCAGATGTAAATGGCCAAAACTACACCAGCGTTCAAAATATCGCAAACAATGGTTTAGGATCATAAAGTCGTTTCTCCATGAACGCAATGGTGACAAATGAAATAAAAAACTACATATTCAATGTACGACGGCACCAAAATGTATAACAGCGCCAATTCTCGGCTCGCATGCGAGGGAAATAGGCAATTAAATGCAAATCGCCGCTAGTATAAAGCGAAAGGGCATATATGTTATAATTTTGTGGGAGATTCGTCCGCTTTGAGCATATGTTTAAGACTCGAAATAATGTGAAGGACATAATTGGCAAACCCTTGAAAAGAATGAGTTCTGTGGAAGCGAGTGGATAGAAAGGTTTCAAAGAGGCGAGCGAGATGCTTGTCAAATTTCTTTAAGATGAGCAGACGAAAGCACGTTAAAAAGATGCGAAACTGGAATTACATCGATACCCGTCGGAACCGCATCACGTACCGAAACCTCTCTATCGCTTTGTTGCTAGAAAGTTCAGATGGTAACATGCTGGGGCTCTGTCTATAACTTCTTCCGATGGCACACAGCTGCAGGAGACTCAGTCCCGGTGCATTCACATATCTTAAATGCAAGTGATCATCATTTTTAATGAACCCACAAAAAAAATAGCATGTTAAGGGTATATACTGCCGAAGGAGAAAAATAAAGGATAAAAAGAGCATTTTTGCCGTTGATCAATCCCTGTTTGAGCACGCATTTTATAATACTTTAATATAAATCTGGTACCAATTAACCGACCCCGGAGGGATGGAAGGCTTGGTTGGCCCGGGCGACTCACGACCCAGGATTTGATCCCCGGACCGCTCGCGTGGTAAGCGCGCCACTTGCCACTACACCACTTCCGCCCATAAAGAAAAAAATAAGGACAGAATTTCGGCTCCACTATGACAGAAACTCTACAATACAATGAAATAGCCAAGTAGAGAGAAACATTTGTTACTGAATCTCAACTGTGTTTCATAAACAATTACGGGAATCGCTTCGCCTATATGAATATTCAGTAGGCGCCAGATTCCAGTCCATACTGCCAGCAAATAAATTATGGAAAAAAAAGAAAAAAAGAGAAACAAAACGATTGGAAGATGACATTTCAGTCCCAATAACCTCAAGCTAATAGCTCCAATGACAGAGAACCGGACAGTCAGAGTTGATCAATCTCCTACTGAGATTCGCCAAACATTTGACTTCCATTCATTACCTTGTTTCACTTCAACTGCAATCCGGCTTATACAATAACTTGTGGTGCCACCAGTTGTACAAGCCAGTTTCGCTTTTGTCCTCCTAAACACCATTCTGGTACCACCTAACCCACACCGGACGAAATGAAGGCTCGATTCGCCCGGACAGCATGCGACAAAGATTGCCATGCACGTCAAAATATTATTTCATTAGGTGTACACGTATGAAATATAGAAGGGTATTAACTTTACAACATAAGCCTGAATTCCCGTAGCTCAAAGGCGGATTTAACGATGAAAAGTTAGCTCATTGGAAATAAGGGTAGAGGTGGTCAGTGGAGCAGGGATGAAGAAGAAACCATTTGAAACGGCCCGAAACCCGAGAAATGGGACCCCTTCCTTGCCCGTTGATTTGCGCATTGATGCGACTCTCATCGCTGTGCCCTCTTCAACACTACGCTCTCTCTGCTATCTAATCACTCGCCGCGTATAGACCTGCGGCGAGTGATTAGATAATCGGTGGGCGTTCAGGACCAACTGCGCCAAAGGGAAGACCTTCGAGAGGATGTCCTTCGATGCGAAATGTGTGTTGACCCGCACTCTCAGGGGGTCCGCCTGTCTCTTTACAGGGTTAATTTCGCCTTTTTCGGAATCCGTTCTTATCGTGGAATCCTCGTTCTGGAGCGAGTCGGACTACTTTCCCAGCTCACGTTTTGAGGATTATGAAGTTCAGCTGAGAAAGATGGCCACGCACTGATTGGCAGAATAGGAAAACGACCGTTAGGGGTTTCAAGTTTTCAGCCAGTACACGCCAAAACTTTTCGGTTAGATCTAAAGACCTCCAATTCTACTCTCCCACTTTACACATATTCTTTTCATTACCTACTGATCCCTTGAAGACCAAACCTCGGAGTATGAGACAAAAATAGAAGCTGTTGATACCACGCCTGTTCATAGCCCACTGAAAAAAGGTTTAAAATGGAATATTTATTAACTGGCCTTACGTTTCGACCGCTTCGTCTTCTTCAGAGGCCTGGAGATTGTCCAAGATTCCACCGATGCGGAGCAGTAGCTCACGCCCTGTGTTGGTTAAAGCGTCATTACAGCGAATCAGATAATAAAATTAGAGTAGACATCAAATGGAGACTACTGTCATTACAACGTCCATTTGTTATTTCATGATTGTAATGCTGCAATTTCTATGTAAAACACTTTTTGTGCAAAACTGTCACCTAGACGAGGTGTTGCTTCACACGTGGAAGGGAGCACTGTATAAGGGGAAGTTCGCACGGAAGGTCGCGGGAGACTATTATTCATGAAAAATGGCTTTTTCCTCAAGCTGATCCCCTTTAGATAGAGTCTAACTCTTTGCTGAACCAGCGTTTCACCGACTTTTTTTTTCGAACAAACTGCACAAGCTGTTATACAAAGCTCAACTTACTCAGTATTGCGGCAGCAGTGATTTCACCAATCCGACCGGAAATAACTAAACTAATAGGCCGATGTCAGACTTTGCGAATCGCGCGATTCGCTAGCGTCTGCGGTCGCGTCGCGGCCAGTGAATCACTCAATTGGCTGGTACCGCAACGCGACCGCGGACGCTAGCGAATCGCGCGAATCGCTAGTAGCGAATCGCGCGATTCGCAAAGTCTGACATCGGCCTAAGAGAGACATAAGCACGAGAAAAGTAGATCGCAAGTCGGCGTAATGGGAACTGAAGATCGCCACTGAGTTGGGTCACTGGATTCTTGAGGATTACTGGCTGGGAGGGTTAAAAACAACTAAAGTATGTAGGTACAATTTTAATCGCGAGGTCTGAAAACTACTTGATTTGGTCCCCAAAATCACGTGGCGATGAAGCTATGAAGAAAGCGATTCGAATCTAGCAAAAGCTATAAGCATAATTGAAAGCTCAGTACTTACCAGTATATGAAAAAAAGAAGTCAACTATCGGATGATATTACGTTCAGTAAGGCGCTTTTATGGGACATAGAAAAGTACATTCGCTTAAGAGGTGACCTCAACCGACAGGGAAATTTGATTGACGTCGGTGACGTGGTACTTCGACAAGATCCTGGAAACACGTGTGGCGATCACGCCATCAGTCCGGCGATTATCTACAAAAAAGCCTCACTATTGTTCAAAATACCGAGTGCGAAAAGCTCGAACAGAACCATATCCATACAGAAACATTAGAACTTTCTCAACTACAGGTGCCAGAAAGGGCATATTTGTAAGCTACAAAGGGTCGACGGACTTCCTGAACTCAGTCCTTTAAACCGCCTCTCTCGCGGGTCCCTCTTTCTCCAAGGCTTAGTCCCAGGCTATTCACCCGTTCTCTATTCGTGTGTGATCTTGCCATTCGCGGCAAGACCGTTGAGGAAATATCAAGTAGTCCGTATACCAGCTACAAAGGGTGCAGTTGTTTATATAAAAATGTTCTAAAAATGAGGGCAGCCTGTAACATTGCGTCAGATTCACGAAAACTTTCAGTTTGGACCAGGGTCAACCCTATGTTGCTACAAGTAGCAACGGGGGGTCGTACTTGGATGGACCCGGAGGGGGGTCGTACTCTCTCGGTGGCCGGCAGTGGGATTTGTGGTAATCTCCCTACTGATCATAACCATGTTTCAGGAAGAGCATGAGAAAGGAAGACTTGCAGAAACAGCAGCTGCAAGACATGTAGCATCGTTCAAAAAAGTGCTCCCACCATGACATGGGTCCACCCACGAAACCACATTTGAAACTAAAGTGTAGCTGGAGTATTGCCTAAGACAACATGGACAATAGTCACCACATTACGTTTACGCAAGATAATTGATGCTAGAGCATCTGTAAGCCGCTTCCTTCTGAATGAGCTTTCAAATGAATCAGCGAATCAGAAGCGCGACCGAGGCGTGGCGCACACCAAGGCAGGGGGATATCAGTGCAAGCGCATGCACAAAGCATTCTAACACATCCTATGGTCAACACGATATGTTTTCCCTGGAGGTTGCGGCCAGTGAAACCTAAAAAAACCCTTTTTAAGAGAATGGCTTGGAGAATGCCCCTCAAAAAATGTAGCAACGGGACTAATTTTTGAACTACTGACTTTTAAGAAACGTTTGGGTACTTTTTAGAAAGCTTGAATCCTGTAGTTTCTCATACCGTGTTCAGCTTCCCAAATAAATGAGTTTGAAGGAAGTTATGATCGTTTAAAGGTTGAAAAGTCGCATTTGCACAGAAAAAAGTTCCAACGTGCTAAATTTTTACTAAATTAGCTTTCGATGAATTTTCAGCCATGATTGGAGAGAGAATGATTTGAATTTTTAAATCAAATAACTCCGGCGCAAAAGCTCGAATATGAAGAAAGTTATAGCCCTAAAAAGAGGAAGGTGAAAAATTGTAGTGCAAATTCATTTCTTGCTCAATAACTTAATTATTTCAGATTGTTTAAGAACAAATCCGCTCTACTTAAGAAGGATGACCGTCGGTGATCCAGAATCCACCTCCGTCTTCCGAGGAACCTGAAATTTTACAAGGAAAATTCCTCTACTTCTCAATTTCCCCTTTCGACACCTGTTCCCATTCAACAAACGCGCCCCATTGCAGTCACCGAGGGCGCGATCCACCACATTCAAAACCTGTCAATCCTTTAGCCCTCAGCCATGAGGTCCGCGTCACAAATGACTTTATGTCCAAATTCCATGCGTACGCTGTTTTTCGGAACGGTAACTCGTCTTTTATGAAATTTGATCCGAAATTCAGCATTCTTGTCTAAAGAAGTTCTGTATTTATACGATTATTATTGTTTAAGTAATCTTATCACCACTTTGAGCTACACACAGGGGGTCGTACCAAATCGCCCATGAAGGGGGTCGTAAAAAAATCCAAAAAGTAGCAACGATAGGACCACCCTGTTTGGGACTAAGCTTTGTGGGAAAAGAGGGATTCGGGCTGCTGAACAATTTTCATTCGTTCTGGAATTCGTCAGGAACTGTGTTAGGCTTAGTCCTAGTGGCCATCAGAGCAGGCACATTGCGCCAGGGGACTAAACGAGGACGAGAAGGCTCCCAGACCATACCTAACCATTTGGGCGCGACCGCGGCCGAGTTGATAGGTGCCCGCGAACTCAGCACAGCACAGTTCGCGGGCACCTCGAGTGCGTTTTCAACGGTTCGCGGGCACAATCGACTCGGCCGCGTTCGCCGCGGCCGCGCCCAATTGGTTAGGTATTGTCTGGGAGCCGGACGAGAATGGAAATGTTTGTTGTAAATTTGAATGACATGAGTGCTCCGCTTCCCTTCCTGACTACACTTTGGACAAATTTTCCAACACGTGAGAGTCCAAACAGGAAAACACATTATGCTTTTCAGGACTAAGCTGAAGAAAGAAAGGAAGCAGAGGTGCTGTAATGGTGTGCATATGCGAAAGTGCCCAGAGAACACTACAAAACGATGATCACCAAGCCTTCCGATTGATCGCTGCCCTTGGACGATTCTAACCACGACCTACAGAGGTCAGGAATAGAGTCCAAGATACATCGAACGCGCAACTCAAGACGCTCTGACGCAGGGCGACAAAGCAAACGTACGGGAAGTTATAGGATCCACAGACGAGGTATCAACACTGAGATAGCCAATTCTGATGCTTTTGAGCGTCCAAGGCTTTCGTCGAGATCGCGAACCAATTGGCAAATAAGCGAACGAAATGGTACATTCACACACTTTCGCATTCATGATAAGAAAACGATATTGCGAAAAGATTGACAGGTGTGGTCATTTTTTGAGGAACAATCGAAGTGAATGCAATCATTTGCGCAGAACAATTGACTTTCCTAAAACGCTCAGTGGACGCAGCCATTAAATCGACAAATATCTAACCTTTTTACATAGTTGTATCCTACCAAACTTCCCAGATGGGCTCGTTATACGACAGCGAAAAATCAAAAGCATTACCTATATATACAGGGGGGGGGGGCAAAAAAAGACATTTTGCCTATGTCGGACTTCGGCCTTTTTTCTTCGCAGAGATTGCCGTCGTTGACGGGAGTTCCTCAGCAGTATTCCCTAAGTGTCCTCTATAGTGAACGCAGGCCCTCCTTCACTGCCCTCACCGTCTTCAGAATATGACGTCATCTGTCACCGTCGTCAGGCTCAAGGAGGTCTACCGTAAGAGCTTCAGCCTGAAGCTCTTACGCAATTTCGTGAATCGATTTAATGTTGGATAGTTTTCTAGAGGCATTAGCTACCACTGTGCAAATCCCCTCGAAACTAGCTTTCCAGTAAGGGTCGTTATGGTACACGATCCTTCGAAGACCCCATTGAGCTCGACCAGTGCACCATGTTTCCAGGGCAAATTCTTCTGATGCCGTCCACGTAGGTGGCCACTATGAAGATTTTCTTATAGAATGGAATGCGCTCTTTAATAATAAGTTGGAACCATTCGGTCTGAATTGAGCAAAATGTGCTTAAATCCATCTGGAAGTGGAGACAAAATGTCTTTTTTTTGGCCCCCCCTGTATATAGAAGATTGGGGGTGCTAACTTAGTTGGGGGGGGGGGGCACGCGGCGGCGCGGCAGTCTGCTCACCTGGGCTCTCTCGAGCGAGACAGTGTAAACTCGAACATTCCAGCTTTTCACGCATGTCAAGTGACTGCCCCCACCCCCCCCCTAGACTGCCTACACTCCCCCTGGCCCACGGATTTCCGAACATGCCAGGCGAGCAGACTGCCGCGCCGCCGCGTGGCCCCCCAACTAAGTTAGCACCTTTTATCAATGTGACTTTTTCTCAAGTGGTTATCTTTCACTCCTTGACACATTCACGCCGACGGCAGCCCATGTGGGCTGACGGGTACTCGCGGGCCGATGGCAGCCCATATAGCCTGCAGGTTCGAAGCACATACGGTTCGATAATATATCATAAGTTATTCGAATATTCTCGATATCAACGAAAAATTAGGACAATGAATAAATAAACACACATGGTCCACGGGAGCGTATATGCTGCTTGCTACGGTTTACTCTCTGTTTTCTTTCTGTTGCCATGAATATGTAAATTGAACAAGAGGC
>MU874116.1:34283-46794 GCA_036418205.1 Ostertagia ostertagi
ACATTGAGAAACACTAAAGCGAGAGGACATCCTTCACTACCCATTCGAAGAAAAGAGCCTCTTATCTTCTTCTTATTCTTTAGCGTTTGTCCCACCTGTTGGCGGGTCCGCTTTCCTGGTATTACGACGCCACTTTTCCCGATTATGTGCCTGATCGGGGTGAAGGCCAACTAATTTCAAGTCCTCATGCAACGTATCAAGCCATCGTTGCTTCGGGCGTCCTCTTGGCCGCTTTCCTGGCACGTTAAAATCTAGACCGATCCCACGGATATTCCCTAAGATAGACGCGAAGCGATGGCTGAAGCTGGAAACTCAAGCTCCACCCACCTCGGTTCACTTCCCGCCCACCATGAGCATTGTTCCTTTGACTATTGCTTCTTCGCTAGTCCTCATTCATTTTGCTCATCATTTCCTGGCTGCCTTCTAGCCCTATGAGAAATTTTATTTTTGGCTCTGCTCTCTCATTACAATAATATTGACTTGGGTTGCAATTTGCCATTGCACAATCATGCCTAATCCCTTGGAGGGTTGTAGAGAAGTTCCGTCGTTCCTCTGCTTGTGACTTTTGGGATATCGCTCAGACCAGCTCATTGAGGTGAAGGGGTCCCTTCGCTAGAGGTTTTCTCTATTCTCTCATTGTCGCGTCTTTCAAAGTAACCGATTTTATTGTCTATTCGTGTGACAAGAGATGTTCCGTAATGTTGCGCAGTCTATTCCATATACTATGGGTCATCGTAACCCTACAGCATTCGTATATAATAGTGGTGCGCGAATTGTATGAGTTTGTGTTAAATAAGCTGGGCCATCCTGTCACGGGAATGGCGAGCTCGCTAGCAGAGTCAAGTCATCATGAGGAAGATCGTTCTTCTTCTATAAGCTCATTTCGCGACTATGAGTGGGCAGTATCTTTGTTGTCAGCACCAGTCCTACCACTGGTCTGAACGATCTATGGGAAAGTGACGAGCCAAGATCGATTTCCTCTGGACGAGAGTCGTGCTTACCATGGTGGGCGTGCTCTTGAAGAGCGGGGAGACACAGGGTGTTTAACGCATAAATCGAAGGGACTGTGGAAGGTTCAGCGGACGCACTTAGGCTGTTTCGGGGGGGGGGGGGGGTGAGGAGAGTGGGGGGCGGAGTATGAATATCTTTCACCTCGCTCAGTGATACTTGACACCGTGCCAATCTTCACAATGTGCGATTAGAGGATTGCAAGAGGCGGAGATGCAGACTTGTCTAGACGCAGATAACCTTCAGTGCGATGATCCTGCAGGGTCAACCGTCACGTTGGACCAATTTCGAAAATTTTACGACCCCCTCCCCCTTCTGGAGGGCCTCGATACCCCCCCCTCAGGGTTAACCCTTCACGACCATCCTCCACCACCCTCGCCTGCCAGGGGGCGATTCTATAGTATTTGATTCTGAGACCAGTCGACACAGCCCAACTCCGCCCACTTTTCCCTCCAAAATTACCATCGAGCGGGAGGGGGTATATATAGATGGTGGAATATATATCGAACGTAATGTGAAACGGCAAAATTTTCACACTCAACACTCAACCCAAAATCCCAGCCTACAACCTAATCCGCTCTCCGTTCCATAAAAAATCATCCCTTCCCTTACTGTAACATTAACGCTACCTCGCGAAATACGACCCCCCTCTTTCCACCCCCAAATACGACCCCCACCCCCTCGTTGGACTTTGTCAACGGACGGTTGACCCTGACCTACGTGCGCTCCAGCTGCACCCAAAGTCTGAGCTCCACTGGTCTGCTTATCGCATCGGCGGCAGCAATTGTAGCGATTCCTTCTTATTCGCGGCCGTCGATGATTAATGGGGAGAAAACATTTGGCGCGCAGGGAAATAGGTGACAGGAGTGCGATCGTGGGCGCCCGAGTAGAACGCGCGCTATCCAAAGATATATAGGCGCGTCAAGGAAGACAGCCCCGGTCGCGGTGCTGAGGTTGCCAACAAGGACTTCACGGGCAACGATGCAGTACTTCTTCGGTGGCAGTACATCGTAGCCCAAGTAACAAGAGGGGTACATAGTGAAGGACATCAAATTATGACAGCTCATTACTATTGAATGTGAACATTTTGCTGATGTATTTTTCTGCAGACACTTTGCAATGAGGTTAAGAGCGCTGCGCTTACGTCATTTCGCGTTACACTGTGTGCGCGAATGAGTGAAAAAGCCTGGTTCGCATGTGGCCCGCGACATATGTGGGAGCAGTGTTGAACGTGAAAGTGTAACGACATCACGTTCAGTGTATCGAATTAGACGTAGCTATTTCGCACAAGTATGCCGAGATTCATCTGGAATGCAGATGGTGCAGCGGCAAGTGCGCTATGTATCACTCGCGTGGTCCGGGGATCAAATCTCAGCACGGATCTCGAACTGGGCGAGCGAGCCCTGTGCCCTCCTGGAAAAACGAAAAAAAAAAAACGAATCGCGTTTTCATTAGAACAATGGTACCAGAGAGGGAATAACCATAGTGATACTGGGTGATATCTGTAAGTCATTGTATGGGATGAGTTCACATTCAAATGCCACTACAACTCTGAAGAGGAGTAGACTGCACGGCACATCCGAAAACGGGTTTGATCAACGCTGAAACCCTTTCTCCATCGTTCTTTCGCACTTAAGACTACGCATTTTTGAAAAATCGCGGTTCAAAAGCATTTGGCACCCAACCCGGAGTTGGGTGCTGGCAACACACTGTTCTCGTGAGTTAGGTTTTAGGGCTAACACAAGTCGAAATTGTAAAGCTCGGAAATGGCGTCGAGAGACCCTACCTACCAGTCGCCTTTGCAGAGTTCGGTCTCAATTTATTATTTGCGCAAGAAAGCACACAAAAACTGCGCAACCCCAAAGATGCATAGACGGGGAAATTGTGTGGTGCCATGAAGTTAATGTTGTGATTTTCCTGGAAAGAAACGTTTTTTTTTCTCCTGGCTGGTTCCACTTGGTTGATTGGGTCTTTCAGAAACGCGCTGAGCTCAGCCAGTGCTCGAGCTGTTGGTAGTGTTGCTGCTGGAAACCCATCGAACTCTACAACTAGTAGAGAACATACAAACTGATTCCTTCGGGTTTATACCCGCAGTGATTTCTTACCTTGCACTCGAGCTTCCAAACGGCCTGGCTGATGGGTAGGCGTGAAGAAGTAAGGGCGAGGTTGGAGAGTGATTCGAAAGCCTATGAAGGCTATCCACCGAATCTCTAGTCTCCCATACCCAATCTGGTAACGTCACGAATCCGACCCCTGGTTCTATTTTGCTGATACAACCGCCACTTACAAGGCTTCAGTACGGTCCTACTCATCCCAACTAATCGGACAAATAAACGAGTTAAGGAACGTGGAAGGAGCTGGGGGAGGGGGAGTTGGAGCTTCTTATTCTCAATTCGATCGATTGGCCTCCTTATTTGTCTGGTGAAAGGAGAGTAGTAGATTCCCCGACTCAAGAAGCAATAAATTTTTCTTTTCCCTTCTTGAACATGCTCACCGCTCGTTGGTATACATTTATTTGGTAAAAATACGTCAATTAAAAAAAAAAGGACGCGCACCCTACTCAATGGCGATGAACTGAGGTGAGCGCTTGAGACGAGTGAGCAGCCCACAGCCATTATAGGACAAGCGCGATAGTTAGGCTAGAGGGCCCATTTAGTAATTTCTCCAGGTAGTCATAAGTCTTGAAAGGGTGTTCTGTGGAAGGGGGGGGGGAAGGGCGCTGGCTAGTCGCGTGTATGCTTGCCCTTGTAGGGCGAGGTATTCCCTTTGGGGTTTGCGAGAGGGATTTTGTATCCTGAAGACGGACGCGCGTTCACATACCGCCTGTGGGCTGTGGTAGAACGCGACAAATAGGGTTACAAGACTTCTGTCAACCAAGGGGTGAGAGTGTAGATGGAGAAGCACATGCTATTGCAGCATAAAGATTAAGCCTTTTAAGGGATATAGAGAAAGCAGAGATGCTTTGATAGCATGCATGTGCGAGAGCTTCCAGACATCACTACAAAACGCTGAATTGCCTAACCTCATGGTTGACAGAAATCCTTAGACCAATGTAGGGAGTGCATGTATACATGTGTGTATGAGTGGATATGCTGAGCCGTGGTCGTTGTCGGTGATGCTCTCACGATTCGACGTGCCGGTGAGCGTCTTGAACCTCTCCCACCTCTCTGAGCATCATGCTCCACAGTCGGTTGGTTCGCATCTCTGCGTCCCTGCCGTCAGCTGCCGCTAGAGAGAGACATCGTCGCACGAAATCCTCCTATACTACATGCGCCAGCAGTCGAGCTTCCCTTGATTGCCAACAATTACTGCGATTCCGCGTATTGAATCGAACATCGATCGATTACGTGAGCGGTATCGATTGACCACCAATCGAGCAACCGTCGTCATCACCGCCATCATCACCACATCCGACTTGTTACCGTGTATTCGCGACGGGATCAATAGCATCCGATTGATCGACGTCACGAAGAACGCGCCTGTGCCTGAATCGTCGTCGGCCTGACCACGGAATGCGTATTTCTAGTGCTGTATGATACGATTGCCATCACGACATCACGACCACCATGATCAGATTCGATCCGGACGAGGACGAAGATATGAGCGAGGAGAAACGCTTCTACTACCTTCGGCTGATGGCGAAACCGGGTCGGAAGCCGATTAAAACGAAATTTGTCACATGGTCACCCGAACAGCAAAGTAGTAGCCGTGACGACGACCCAGTGCTTGAGGTACTGCATTACTTACTTACATGGATTACTTGACCGCCCGCTGTCAGCTGCAATTCTTTTTCGGCTTTCCTAACTCCTTTGCCACGATCTTCTGCCTTGAACCACCGTGAATTAGTGGACTAACACATTAATCGAATTAGAATCGCAGATATTGCTCCTGTGAACAAAGGAGTCTTGCCATCGGAGGTACACGGTACTGTGTCATTAAATCACCTCCGAGGGCCTCTCATACTCAGCTTACTGTGAGCAAGCAGTTTTATTCAGACCCGCTTCTCTATACTTTTATCATTACTGATCAAAATATATGCTTTACATTCAATTTTGATTTTTGTTACAAATTTCCATTTCCCGAAAATTGCTTAAATAGTTGCCGGCCTCCACTGTCGAAACCTTTGCATGCTCTTTCTTTTCGCTTCCTTTCATTCATCATTGATATCATGAAGTATCATGCGCTATCATGTAATTTTATATGGTATTACGCAACAATTGTGTTGCGTAAAACATTACCATGTGATATTTGGATGTACAGCTCACTCAGCTCAGCGCTGGTTTATTTCGCATGGTGAACTGGGCGCTGTTGTGGGTCCGTGCTCGTTTTATTGGATTAAACTGCCTACTGCTATCATCAGCAATCTCCCCTCGAGACAACTACGGTTTATTGCGATGTTATTGAAGATCTCATCAAATTTATTGCATCTCGCCACTGAACGATTTATATATTTTTCCTTATGGAAAATTTTTATGATCGTCTTGGTCCATGATGGCTCCCTTGAAAAAGTTCCTGGCTAGGAATCTCAGAGCTTGTCAGCTCTAGTTTCCTGATTAGCGTTGTAAATAACTCTCAACACTTTATCCTACATTTATTACTCGTCAAACTTAAAGGCAGTAGGTGGGACATGGCAGTTCACAAAGTCACAATGTGTCCCGAAATAACTTCAGAGCCAGGCTTTAGTGCGCTCAACAAGAGCTTGACGTAGAAGAAAAAATCTGGGTTCTACAGTAATTTCCTAACTGATCAAAATTTCGTTCAGAGCCAAGCGATGCGGGTGGTCCGTACGATAGGACAAGCGTTTGAGGTATGCCACAAAGTGGCACAAGAGCAAATGCTGGAGAAACATGAGGACGAAGCTGGCAAAAGCAAAGGTGACAACGATTACTTGTTAATTGGACACAGTTACACAATAAAACGTCACCTTGATCGTCGTCTATAGGCGTCGGTATACCAATCGATTATTGATTTTTGTTTCGCTAAATTGCTGGTTTAGCTTCTCTCGCTAGCGAGGACGATACGGGTATTCCTTTAGACGTCATTGAAGAGCGAGGAGCTGCTGAGGAGAGCAGTAGGAGTCAAAGTCCTGCCGAACCTTCGACTGGAGGACCGTTATATGGTCGACGGATGTCTTTGGTGAGTTATTTTTCTGATGGATTATTATTTTTCATACTAATAATTATTCATTGTGTTCGTTTCTGTGTTATTGGGCTTATTGGATGGTGATGGACCAAAGATAATTTTGTCTAATTTTTTGGCCCCATTTATCAAGGGTTATGCGCGCTGTCGCTTTTTATCGCGCTGGCAGACGAATTTCTTGAAAGGGTTCAATCGATACAGCTTTTACATAATGAGCAATTCATCTGAATTCAACACTTCACTTTAAACCAAGTTCATCATGGCGACCTGCGGTTATAGAGCTGCAGCAAATTTTAGTGTAACATTCGTAAACGTCAATAACTCATCCCATTGTGCATGCTCGTGTTGCCGTGCATAGGATTTATAGCGCTTATGCAAGTTCAAGCGCTATCTAAAGGAGACCCCGAAGCGCTTATCTACCATCAATAGCGTGAAAACTGGATCTGTAGGTCCTCTGTTCCTTGACGGCTATAAAATAGCTCATTAAACAGGTCAAGGCAGCAATCATATACGAATAACAATGTAAAGCGGTTATATTACCCAGGACCTGGAAGCTGGGTTTCATAGTCACCATTAAAGTGGGAGAGGAGGCGATAAGCGTGAGAATTTGAAAATCGTGCTACCAAAGACAAGTGAGATTTTATGCTACCCGCTTGTGTCGGAAATCGGAACAGTAAGCGGAACACCCAAGAATTGGGAGCGTTTTACTTTATACTACCTTACTATGGGAATGTTGAAAAGTTGCTACTAGGTGTTAAAGTCAGTACACTTTAGCACGCTCGTTCTAGAGTGCTAGGACCTCAATTCACATACTTCCATTGATTGACGATTTCGGTTAACCGTCAGTTTGGGTTACTGTAATAATAAGTTGTCCTGAAATGAATCAATGCTTTCAACAATGTTTTGCCTCAATCCTGAATTGTAGTTACATCCTTATAAAAGTCGTGTTTTTCTGAGTTTCTGATTTGAATGCTAAGCATCTGCGGGCTATGTACGTAGTCCTACAGCAGTACTACTGTCCTACCGAGACGACCTTTTGTCACCGATCAACGTTCGGCATTTATTTTTACTTTGCCCAATTGTTTTACTGCTTCTTTTACTGAAAATTCATAAGCCCATTTTCCACGCGATCAGAGCAGGGCCAAATCAGAGAAATTACACGTTCTTGGCGCTATTATTGGATGGAAAAAAGAGCGAGAAAGTTCGAAATAGATCGCGCCATGCATGGTGAAACATGGCTCAATTTGTGACTGATTGTCAAAGTACCAAGATATCTTTTTCCAGTAGAATATGGTCTACATAACCCAAATGGCATTGTGGGTTCTTAGAAAAGCTCCCCGGCTGGGAAAATGTGTTTCGACCATACTAGTGTGTTCACTTGAAAATGGGTAATATTGTGACGGTATTTAGTGGAACGAGCTGCAAGCTTGTTGAATCGCACTTCATTTTGAGATTTCACTCTGAATTCGAATTATTCATAATTTTGTCGCCGTGCTGGATTCAGCCCATTGCAAAATCCTATATCCCAGAAAATCGATACGACATTCGATATTGCCCGTCTGTGAGCGAGGTTGTCAGGGGGTTTGCGCTTGTGTTGCTCAGTGAAGAGTTTCGTTTTCGTTCAGCTGTGAAAAAAAGGGCCTGAGATTGCCGTTGTATCTCCGCAGGTGGTCCGTTTTTTATTATTTTCGAAGTAACTTTGTACTTTGTAAAACTTCTTTCATCATATTTCATCAGGTTCATCTCTCATCCTCCACTAAACTTGAAAGACGTTTCTCTTCTGTGTCGTTTTTCAACTGCGACTAATTTGTCTTCCATTGCTTATTAATTTTTCATTTCTGTGAAATTTTGAACCTTCCGACCAGATGAGCTCGCCTCAAGTTGTCTCGTAACAAGCCTAAGCCTAAGTTTGAGCCTGAGCTTAAGTCCAAGTTGAACTTAAAGGCGTCGTCCGGCATCAAACTGATGTGTTATTGCGCTTGTAGGTGATAAAGGAGATTTGAAGGGTAACGTCAATAATAAAAAAAACGGGAAGATATGTCGGCAAGGTGGAAATAAAGTACCCCTCTCCTGCAGCGGCGAAGCGAAATAGCACTGAGTAATGGATGGGTAAATGGTGTAGGGGCCAATGCTGCATCCTAGGGCCTTATCTCTTCGGGCTTACCAAATCTTCCCGACATTTTCATGTCCCCGATTGTGTACCACTGCATTTTTCCCGCGGAAAGGGTTGATTTCGACCAGAAATACCGTACCTTGCCTTTATGCGTAGATTTAGGCTTAGCTGTAAGCCCAAGCTTCTGAGGTCCGATCACCGTATAGCCCAGGTGGACGGTGCTGGTCGATCTAATGCGAAGACTGGAGCACTGCCCTGGTCTGAGTGACTATCAGAAGGGCTATTTATAGCTACCGCCCTTAGCTTCACTTGTGCTGGGTCTTGCACTAGCTGTTCAGCTCCGAATGCACTAGTGGCGGCGATACGAACTTGTCAGTTGGGTCGCACGCATCGTAGTGTGACGTAAGTGAGAAAAATAATGACTGTGTATGCGGAGCTAGACGTCAAGGTGTGAAAACGACTCGTGGCCAGCGCCGTCTTGCACATCCATCGCATGGTGGCAGCGGTCGAGCAGCAGCCCTCTGATTGTCGGCCTATTATCGAGCGTTTTCGTTCGCTCTCAAGTTTAATACGCGTCATTTGTTAGAATCGCAAGCGAGGATAAGAGTGAAGAGATCCGCCATGCTGTGCGAATAAGGGCAGTTTTATTACAGCGACGCGCTAGTCTGACGGCGCGCGCGGGCTGTAATGGCGAAGTTATTACGTTACGTGCATGCTCGTGTTTTGAGATAACCCTGACATGGCCAGGAATTTCCTAGCACAAAATCCATCAGATAGAGCAAGTGCTCAATTAAGTCTAGTTTTTGAACATCCGTGAGATGGATTAATCAATTCGGAGCGTTCTTCACCGAACAGCGATTTCTTGGCCAACGAGCAGCGTTACAGCGGCCTTTAGTAGCTTTGAACCATGGTATTGCTCTAAAGGGAGCGTTAATTAGAGTTCAATGTTGAGCAGTACTAAAATAGAGGTGCAAAAAATGCTGCTGTGAACAAGGAAAACCAAGACTTAATGCCCGAGAAGTTTCAAGAATGGCACCTTATTATTCCATTAATTTTGAACTTGGCGGGGTTGTCGGCCGAGGTGGCGGGCCTTCTGAACCGAGCGTAAATGCCACAGAAAAATGCGAATGAAGAAACAGTCTATCAAAAGCGTCATTCATCGGAGGTGTTTTAATTTTCTAAGAGGGTTATCGCCGATGCCGCTTTGCATACCCAGGGTGAATGACGGTCGAGGAAATCCTCGACCACCGATTCTGTACGGTGTGAGGAATAGTGTCGAGGGTAAATGTACGCGCGGAGAGCACAGACGGCTTGCGCATGGCGAAAGTGAATGTCCGCGCGGGAGAGCGTGACCTATCAGGCAAAAATCCTCGGCGAGCCTTTGACCAATCCCCGACCGATTTTGACCATACTGTCATCTCAGATAATGTGACTGGTTCTCAGAGCGCCACTTATAGTCTTATTTCGCAATATTTCACCCTTTTCACTATTTATTTCCCTCCATGACGTGAACACCCAGATTATCGTGACCACTGCCTTTAAGTATACGAAGTTGCTTACCTCAATTTTTGTATACCCGATTACTGGAACACGCAAATGTTCGTATGTCTCATTTATTATCTCGATTAGCCTTATTACCGTATAACCAAACATTTTTGCTTTTTTTTTGCTAGGGTGGGCTGTTAGAGCAGCAAGGAAGAACATCCAATTCTTCACGGGAAAGGGTTTTCGGTTGGTTCTAACGGTTAACGGTAACTACGCAGACATCGCTCTATGGGCCTTGACTGGCCTTCAGATTTTAAAATCCAACAAAAATCAGGTTGATCAATTTCAGTTTCAACCGCGGAAGGCATCGTCAGCAAGTTCGTCCGTTGGCAACGGCTATTGACACGACGACACAGGGGGTGGCCGACCAACCGCCAAAAGCGGAAATGTCGACGTCTGTCAATCCGAACAATCCACTTCTTCAGCAGCAGCAAACTTCTCAACAACAGTCTGCGCAACAACAACCGTCGTCGCAACAACAACAACAACAACCAACAACAGCCACAACAACAACAGCAGCAGCAGCAACAACAACAACAGCAACAATCATCGCAACAACAAATGTCTCAACTGCAACCCCCCAAAGCGTGAGTTCAGATTTTAATTTCGGCTACAAACTCTACATCCCTGTTTAATTCTATTCCTAACTTGATAGTAGTTAATGTATTTATGAGACCTTCCAATTATTTTCATTAACCACCCACGCCGCCACCCACATTTTACACACCTAATGTGCTGATTGTATGATTGATGATGAAGTCATGTGATTGATGAGTGAAGCAAAAGGCTAAGTCTGTGGTTTTCAAGGTTATCCCTCATCCTCGTTTTCATCCCTTATCCCGTGCTTTTCGCTCCAGTCATCAACATCGCACGAGAGGTTGTCGATCGTGGGCCGAAAATGCATTCGTACCTATTTGTTTTCGCACGATGTGATGGTGGTAGGAATTGTGATGCTCAGGTGTTGAGGAGACGATGACGTTCAAATCAGGAAGACTCACATCTGACGTGTACTAATGAGTACTTGAGTGTTACAAAGGACCGCAAGAGAAGTCCATTGGGGTCGGGATGAAAAAAAAAACTGTAAGAAGCGGCAAGAGAACCTGAGAAATGAACCCCTTCCGTGTCGTTCCGCATTGGTGTGTTTTTCATCAATGCTGCTCTTTTGAACGCTAACGCTTCCTCTGATTACGGCTAGACACCTGCGGTGTGTAGCTAGCCACTAGATGGCGTAATAACTTCGTATTACGCCGCGGGACAAGGCTAGGGTAACGGTCGCCAGGGCATATCCTCTTCCGCTGAATTGTGTATCGGGTCCGTTCCCCTAGGGGTCATCTTTCCGTCAAGTAAAATTCCCCTTCTTCCACCTTCGACCTTATTTTAGAATCCTAGTTCACAGTTACAATTACAGCTTCTCCAGCCTTCTGAAATTTCAAGCGCCTAAGAAAGTTGGCTGACTTTCCATGCAACACACGTTCTACTTAAAGGAATCTTCCACGGACCATGGACCAGTGGGCGGGACCGGAAGTTTTTGTGACGAAATGCATGGTAGGTACGGATCCACGTGTCGAACGCACGAACGTGAACAGGATTCACTTCAAACCTTCCCATGAACGTGGATCCGTACCTACCATGCATTTCGTCGCAAAACCACTTCCGGTCCCGCCCACTGGTCCATGGTCCGTGGAAGATTCCTTTAACTGTTGATAAATTTTCGATACGAAGATTGTATAGCATGCGTGAATCTTGTGTTTGAGTACAACATTTTCAGCTCGACAGCAGCAGCAGCATCAATGCCGCCAGCGCAGCAATCGGCAGGGATTCCGATTCCCGTGAAATTCATACCACCAGGGGTACCGTTTCCCACGGGGACCTATCCAGGCTCGTCACTACCATCTGTGCCCGAAAGCGCTCAGCAGTACCAACAGCAGCAGCAGCAACTGCAACAAGTAGGCGAATTTCTACTCCTTTTTGAGATTGAGTCGCCACAATAATCGAGAATTTGTTACAGAATCCCTCCGCCTACACATCCTCATCGACGTTACCCCTTTCGCGAACGTGGAGCGCAGGACCAGTAGGTTCAGTCCCTGCGTTCCCTGCCGTACCACCTTCAACATCGTTGGAGGGTCACTCTATGTACTACCCGGTAAGGTGTTGCTCATCTTTTTTGAGTTATTCAGGTTTCAGCTGTTGAGAAAGACCATTCTGATATTTCAGGTACAGCAATTAGTTTCGAGTTCTGCATCGATGCCTATGGGCTTTCGTCGCCTGTTTTGGTTTCACCTTATGCAACATTGCAGTTGAACATTCCACCGGTAGATCTGAACAATCCAGAGAGCGCTGCAACGCTTACCCGGTCATTAGATCAGGTTGGTTTGTTTGTGTAATTATGTCTTGTATTGAGTAGTACCATTCTGCCAGTTTAGTACAATCAGCAGTTGATACGCTCTCAACTAGACCAAGCCCAGCAATCAGCGCAGGTCGCCGGGTGCCAAGTGCAGCTTCTCAGGGATCAACTAACGAGTGAAACTACGGCTAGGATAGAAGCTCAAGTTAGCCTAATTTCTGGTCAAAGCTGACTTCATATTGATATTTACCGTATTTACTTTCTAGTCTCGTACACATCAATTACTGAACGCGAATCGGGAATTGCTTGAACAGGTCCAGTGTCTTGTACAACGGTTGCAGCAGCTCGAAACGAAGATCACG
>MU874120.1:2437-13843 GCA_036418205.1 Ostertagia ostertagi
AAGCAATCCATTATGCGGAAGATATCCATTCCCGTTCGAACGGCCAACTTACAGAATCTGAATGGTGTCCGCTGAAAACTAACAAAAGCGCAAGGCCGCTTCGACCCCACGCCCCATACTGGTAGCGCTGTCCACGCTTTAACAAATATTTTCCGACGTGAGTGTGCTAAGGCACCGTTAGGTATTCTCGCCCGGGACTTCGAAGTTTCAGTCGAGAAGCTTTCAACTTTTCTAGCCAAATCACCTTGAACCACCAGCATATTTTCAAGAAAGTGTTTAAAGAAAGATCCAACAAATTCAAATGTTGAAAATGAGAAAAATGAAAGCGACGATCCCATAATGATGCTCGAAACACCCCTTTCGGGCTATACGTACAGTACCTCCGAAGTAAATGCACCCTGTAAGAAGCATGACGCTGTCCTGGTTTGAACCGAAATGACCGATGCTCGGACTTTGGCTGCGTAACTTTAGCTTTCTTTTGGGTTGTTCCATAATTCCTGTCCGATTTTTGATCAAATTCAAATTTCTTCAAGTCGAATTAGTGTCATTGCGAAATATGTTGGTATGTCAAAGAGTGCATCTAGACCGTTAGCCAGGACGTTTTGGAAGGTCAAACCCGCATCGGATAACTAAGTAGAAGTCGAAATAGATCAATGATGAATAACGAACGTGTTATGCTTACGGTTCAAATAGACGCTGTTGCAAGTAGGGCAGTAATGAAGATCAGCGCTGTAATAGGCTGCTAGTGATCGTGGTTCGGTCGCAATGGCAAAGACAATACGAGCTGTGAAAAGCAGTCTCTTCCTTGGCTTCACGCGCTTTCGATAGAGTCTCTTACGCCATGAATTTGAAGTGGGCGAGGATGCTACCACCTGAGTCTTGCAGCAGGCACTTGGACACAGCCGATCCACCATCGCTCACTATCTCATTGAAAACGGCTGGAGCAGTACGAAGGGTCGATGGGAATCACGTGTACCACCAGTCTGATCGAGAAGCACGTCTGACCATCTGCGGAAGGATTTTCTTATGGCCTCTTGAACGGGATTTTCCTAGCCGATCACATATAGAGGACTTCTCAGTCCACTGTGACAACAGCACGCAGCACACCGGATGGCTACCTCGCAGCCAAGACTCACCAGCTCAATCAAAGCCCAAAGCCTATGTAAGAATGATGGTGCTCTTGATCCGTCAGATTGAGTAGGTCCTCGTTTTCATGATCACTTTGCTATATGTAGACAACTATTGCAAATGCCATCGTGGAACAGCTGATGGGGTTTGCTGCAGTAATGGCACGGAACCGTCCAAAACGTCCCAAAATCTCCCTTTCTCCGAATAGACGCTCGACCTCACATTGCAAAGATAACTCGCCACGTTCTGAGGGAAACTGGCTGGACCACGATACCATGTCCATCGTATAGCCCTGGCATCACTCCATCGGGCTATCCCCTTCACAGTGCCTTGAGCAGCAGCGGCGAGAGAAAAAAGTCACTAATACAACCACTCCAAAAACGACCTTGCTGAATTCTTCAGCTCAGCTCTTCACCAATTCTAGGGAGAAGCATCCAAAAGTTCCCTGGCGAATTTATGCATATTTGGACTTATAATAATTTTTTGATTTTTTATGGGAGTTATATTTTTGATCAGTTGGCTTTAGGGAAAGACGAAGCTTGAAGAGAAGAAAGTGTCGAAATTTGGACAGGAATGTGGAACAACCAAATGTTATATGCAGTAGACAACGAACTCGTTGATGACGTTATCAGGGAAACTGCTGTAGCCAAAGATGTTTGAGCCACGAAAAATGCATTGGAACGGCACGTTTGGAATGGCTTTTCGAAGAAGTTCTAGTCGCTCCCATGGACATTCGTACAGGAAATTCATGCACACATGGAACGTTGCTCCTGAAAACAAATGTGATTTCACTGAAGGAAAACCTTCTATGTACGCCAAACTTTCCTATATATTCAAAAAGCAACCTCCCCAATTCTCCATGGACCGAAGTTGGTTTAGTTTCTGCGATATAAACGGGGCGATCCGTAACATATCCTTAGTACGAACTCGTGTCGCCAGTAGGGATTGATTGGCATCCCTTGAAACGAGACATTGATCATGTTTCAGAAACAAACGCTCTGGCTCCTACATTATGGTGCCTTTATGATCGTGAAATTCCCGAAAACGGATAAAGTAATAACGAAAGGGATCTGTGATTACCATATGAAGGTCGATCCTCTTCACGTTACCTAGAATTTGAATTTGAAAAAATTTGTGCGGATTTGCTACGAGGGAGGTCTTCCAGGAAATGCCCAGCTTTCTCGAAACGGTTTTTTGCATGATATATGGAGAGGTACGCGCATGGAACACAGAACTGTGGTTCATTTTTCCTGAGCGGCCCTCTGAATACCAAAAAGGAGCGAAGAAAATTTTTCAAGGAACTGCCGTTCTTAACTTTCTTCACCAGTTTTAGCCAAGTCTACGTATAAAGGTTGCTGATGGTCCTAATAGATATGACATAAGTTGTTTACGCCGACCTATTTTTCGCGAATTTGAAACGCCAACACAAAATGCAAAAAGACTGTATGGAGATTGATCGCCGACCACTCTTACCAACCTTTTTTTGCAATTCAAAGGTGCCGTCATGGAAACGAGCACAGTCTAGCTGTCCATGCACGTTATCCCTAATATCACGCAATAAAAACCTGTTTCGAGAAAAGCTGGGGCATTCCCTGAAAACCTTTCTTAGGTCGGCATTGCTGCTGCTTTCCTTGTATTCAAGCGTTGGCTTAGCTTTATCAGTTCGCTCTGTGCGACAGTCCACATCGGGCACACATTAGGAAGTTCCTTGTCGTTGGAAATGTAGATCGGGGGGGGGGGAGGAACTCTATTATGCTCTCCGATACTAAAGATAAGAACAGTGGGGCTCATTATACATAATCACTCATTTAAGTATACTTCTGATGAAGAATGTGGAAGAAGTCCTGAGATGCTTCCACATCTACTCTTGTCATGGTACAAGAAAACGTCTGAAAAGGGGTTGTCATTTTTGCTCAATCAGGCTAAGGGTGTAGGAGCTCTATGGTGGATGGCAAGGTACAAACAGTTGGGTGGGAAGTGGGCAGTATTTACGCGTGCAGTATCAAATCGTGGTCAAAAGTGCACCAAAAATTAGTCATCTCGTAATAACTTCCCTTGGGCTAGAATCGCTCATATAAAAAGTAGGGAAGGATAACAAGGAGTGCCACCCCCCCCCCTCTCAACTACTTTCACCGTTCCTGGGATTTGGAAATGGAATCAACTGCGCCTTCCATTAGGACAATTCTTGTTTTCGTCCATCACGCTCGGAGAACTCCCTTAATCAGCCTACAAATGTTTGTATGTAATCCCTTACCTGAGAGTAGTATCCGTTATCAATACACCCTTGTGCTGCCGCAAAGCTTTCGCAAACGCGCTCGGACCTTCTTTGTCAAGGATGCTTTTGAAACCATCAGGTGGAGCACCTAGAAGTGGGATTGGAATGCAATTAGCGGTTCAAGTCAGCACTTGTTGACATTCTTATACCATTATCCACTTTTGGCACTTCTGGAGTTGCCCGCCACACTTTCGCATCAGGCACACCGAGAGGGGAAAACGCTCCATTTATCTAACAAAAGTTGCAAAAACCAACCGATTCCGCGAAAATGCTGAGTCACGGCTAGTAATGATTAGTACTGCATGTAGTCGTGCAAGCGCATCTCAATGTCACCCCATTCTCTAGATATCGGTATTGAATGAAAGTCCCACGACTAGCTTGAAGCAGAGTCAACCCTGCGTTGCGCAGTTCGCAACGGCACGTTGAGAGATCCTCAACGCACGCTGTATGGGCGGAGACACAGACGGCTCGAGCATGCGAGTGTGAATGTTCGCGCGAGAGAACGTGTCTAATCGGGCGAAACTGCGCAACGTGGCCGTTGAGAACTGCGCAACGCAGGGTTGACTCTGCTTAAAATCGAGAAAGCGTGAAATGTACCAACTAAGAAGCAGGCGGGCTCCCTAGGAAAGGGACGATGCAACTCGCTGCAGGGGGCCCTAGCGTGTAACAGGCATGACCCGGCGTTAACTGCTTCGCGGCCGTTCGCCCACCGAGCAGCTGAATGGTAACAAAAGCGTGCTGTATGCTGACGTTATTTGACGCCATCATTTGCTCTTCATTTTTGGGCATTTCTTCGAACTATCGCATCCTTTAGCTTATTTACTCACTGCGTTGTCAACGTAACGATGGTGTTCGACATCATGCGAGCTTGTCTTGGTCGCTGCTTGTGAAAAGCGGAAACCAAGAACAAAAAAGGACCAGATCTCCAGGTTTCAGGCCACTTTTCTTTATTTTATTTNCACCGCTGCGCGGCTATTTCTGCTTGCATTTTCATCGTGAGTCCATTTCGTCGTGGATCGCCTTTAGGCACGTGGGCCTACTCACCTTCACCTCGGCCATGTATCGAAGCAATTTCAGGCCACTACTTCTCGTCTCAGAAATGTACAAATTATCTTCGATAAATGAAGTGGTGACAGCTCCGTCGATGAAAGTCGGATTCGTCATGAGCTTCTTCAGAAAGTTCAAATTCGTCTGCAAAATCCAAGGATTGCTCATCAACTTTGGCCCCACGTAAACGTTGCGTAGACAAGCGCATATCGCTTTATGGCTCAAAATTCTTTTTGGTACGGCCCAATTGCGATGACGTGGCCGTTGCTGGTTTGCAAGTGGAATTATACTACAAAAACGTTACTTTTCATCATCGAGAACGAATTTACCTCGATCCCACGAATTTTCGACTCGCGAAGGCATCGTAGCATCCTCTGCGCCGCCAACTTGTGATTAGAAGCGTGAGAAATAACCTAAACACGCAGAATCTTCATCTACCCATTGATTCGGTAATGCTACTGGGTTGCTTTCGTTTCTGAGTTCCAGCTAACCTTGCTGAGCAATGGCTCGTAGTGTTTGCTTACAGTCCCTCCGTCGTACGCCAAACCGTCTTTACGAATCCCCATACCGTCCCCAATACGATACACCTGGAATTATGATTCAGTTGATAGTGACCTGTCAGGTTCCTTTGTAGCTTTCTCAAGTGTTGGCCACGGCTACGCGACCTCGGTATCTGTTGGTGATAACTTTGTTCAGCGCTACATAGCGGACAAATGAAGTATACCCTCCAGGGATGGTGTCCCTGGACGTGTGCAAGGGCGACAATGCATTCAAAGAAAGAGGGCGTTCAGAAGAGTGAAAAACGACTGTAGTCACTGCTCTATCGGCACCTTTCTATCTGAGGTTCTTTATAGGGAGCCGTACCTTGAGACGTCCATACTGCGGCCGAAAGTTGTTAATGGGATCCTCGCTGGTGATTCGACACTGAATAGCGGCTCCGTTCAGTGCGATGAGGCCCTGTTTGAGGCCCAGTTCTGCCAAACTGGCTCCCTCAGCTAAGCGAATTTGCGAATGTACTATGTCAAGCCTGAAACACGCTTCAAATTCGCTGATAGCACGTATTAGCCACAACAGATACAGTGCAAAACTCTTGAAAATATAAAGGCATCTCTGGGAACGACTGGACCCAGGAAGGATAAAGGTTTAATGGCTTGCAATCTACTTGATCGACACGATGAAGACAGTGCGAGGCAAATCAGTCATTATTTCGTGCATGTGCTGTTTTCTTTTTGATTTTTTTTGCATTCGTCTGTAGATCACATTATAACAGAAGATTATAAGTTTAGGAGCATAGGCTACCGTAAGCCTTTCGACGTTGGAGCGCGCAATGTCACGTGTCATCGATTTTCCATGTGTGCTCGCCTCCCACTTCTCGTTTTCTCTGCGCTCTCTCAACGAGGAGAGAATGCGTCGAGCAAACTCACCAACTATACTAAGCGCCGTTTATGTAGAAGGTGGAGGATGGAACGCACATCGGTTAGGCCTCACCTTATGAGGCGGCACTTGGTGGTTCCCTACCGCCGTCTATGTTCGCTACTCGCACTAGTATTGGCATTCATAGTCTCGTTGAGAAACTCACCCAGTCACTTCTTCCGTTACACTATGAGCAACCTGGAGGCAGGCGTCCATGCCTATGAAGTAGTAATTCCCCTCAAAGTCAACGAGATACTTAACTGTGCCTGGAAGAGATGGATGAAACTAGTGATCCAGTAACATCATTGGTCATTGCCAATGCAGCACGATGTCAACCGACATGGGACTAACAATGGAATGTAGGGTTGGAAAGGATGTATCGAACCAATGTGGCTCATGGGCAACGTCGGTCTAACTTAGTACGATAATCTGCTGACGTGCGATAGAAAACACGAGCGAACGCGCGTCGTCGTGAAGCAAATGGAGTTGTCGCTGTTTTTCGTAGTTTTTTCGCAACTGTTTGGAGCAGTTAGCACTTGGTAGCGCTTGTCATGTCGATCCTGCAGCCAGAGCATCACCTATGAATGATGCCGTCACAATTCCAAGAATTTGACAGCGTCATCATTTTCCCATAAATATCAGATCGACAAAACGTGAAACTGAAGTCAAACTCCTGCTTTGCCTACTCTGTGCCAATGCTGATTCCCCGTACGGTTAACACAGCAGATCCACTTATCCAGTGGCGACATGCTGCAGCCTATCGCCTCTGCAGTGCGACGACATATATTAGGCGTTTCAGAAAGTTCTGTCGTTTTTCGACCCGAATTTCAAATGCATGTATCTCGGCTTAAACCAAACCTTTCAAGTTGAAATAAAACCGTTTGAATGCGCTAACCTTCCGCTATAAGAGACGTTTGTGGTTACCTTTGTTCAGAATGCTGGAGCTCTGGAGGCGGTGAACTGAGGGAAGGTCGTTTTAGCATCGGGTTGTGTTTTGAAGCATTTCTCTTCAAGGGAACTATCGAGGCCCCCAAAAAAGTGAGGTTGATAGCCAGAGGTATACTGAGTAGGATATCTGCAGCACCCCTTCTTAGCCTAGCTGGTCCAACTTGTGCAGGGTTGGTTGTGCGATATGCGTGTAAGACAACTGTCAGAGATGTGTCCGTCCCTTTATAATGAGAAATGCTGAACCCATTTTGAAGTTTTTGGTGAATTTTGACATAATGTAAGAGTTCTCCTCCACTGTAACAGTTCCACCTGATACTGGGAACTGGCCAGCCGCTGACTTGATGAAAGTTGCCATAACCCTCCTTCAGCACAGTTTAAGTTTTGCAAAGTTTGTAGAGCTTGATCGCCGTCGAGCTATTCAGCAAAGCTTCGTGGGCTGTAGAAAAGAATCCTTCTTCATTGTACGTCGCAAATCAGTAGAAAGGCGAGTCGCTTACATCACATAAAACAAGCTAGAAATTGAGGAACGACCTTTCAATTGGTGATTTGTCGCGGCACGCCCCTATCAAATTTTTTGGACTTTCCAGCTACTTCCGTATAGCTTGGCTCCACAAACCATATACGTCCAGGTTGGGCAGAACCTCCTCAATGGTCCTACGCACGAGTGCCTCAATCAGAACTTTTGGCTAGTCGGTGGCAACGTCCGATATCCGACCACCACTCTTATCATACCCAAGGCTCTCGCTTTCGTTACAATAACTTTTTGAACTACTGCTTCTGAGCACATTTATTGCGAATCTAGGCCAAGTGCATCGTTAATATCTTGAACTGTTCCCGCTACTTTCAGGTCTATTTAAAGCTAGAAAAAGAAAGTCATGCCAACTTGCTCATCGAGTATACCGCATTCAAAGCTCTTGAAAAAATGTAAGAAAATCATTTAGAAAAAGCTGAGCTAAACGTTGGATAGAGCAGAGAATGCTTTTCTCTGCTCTACCCAACGTTTAGATGATGGTATCCACACCGACGGCAGTTTCTCTAGATTAAATGAATGTAAATGTAAAATGAAGCATCCAAATGTGGAGTGTCAGAACAACGACAGAACTTTCTGAAACACCTAATAAATTGCGGGATAGGGTAGCCGGTGTGTGAATCGTGCGGTACAACATTGACCAACATTTGCAAAAGTTGTCTAATTTCTGAAGAGCCTAAACCACGTGTATGTGAAAGCGCTTGAGACGCTCTGCCAAATGGTATGGCGATTTCCTCAACATCCCATCCGTCGATTACAGCACAGACGACGTCAACATGGACTGTAGTCTGCGTTGCGTCAATGGGACCAAAGTCCAAGCGGTGCGTTCGAGCTCGTCAGTTAAACCGCCGTGAGAATCAAAGGAGTTCGAGGGATTCGAGGGTGCTCAGGAATGAGCCGCCTCGATTCGGGTTCCTCGCGGTGAAATGTTGTTTCGAGCGGTGCAATAGAAAACGGGCCATGTGAGAGCTCATTGAACGCACCGTAGCCAGGATGAAGCGTCGGCTCTTTGTTCACGGTATACCTACCCACGGAAGATCCGGAGCATTCGGTAGAGATTCTAGAAGAAATCGCGGGGAGGGGGGTCTCATGTCCAGTAAAGGAGGGCCATTGTTGAGTTGCAACGCTCAAGGTTGGCTGCCACTCACCCACCCCGTCAGACTGCTTCACCCCCTGTGCTTACGGGGGGGGTCCCTACTTCAAGAAACCGGTGACGCCGAAGGAAGGATCAGTACATGAGCGGGGCGTGCGAAAGGCGTGGGAGGCCACCTCACTTGAATGCCCCGGCGTTACTGGATGGAACTTCGATCGCCAAATTACACTTCGTTAAACTTCAAGCCATAATGACTTCCTGAAATTTGGTTCGAGCCTATTGCATGGTGCGTGGGTCTGGGATCTCAATGTGGTCTTGCACGCCAGGGTTGCGAAACAAGGTACACCAAGTGCGTTATAGACTCTACCTTGGTGCGATTTGCGTTTGTTGCAAGATGACCTTGATCGTTTTCCCTTACGTGTTGCAGCCTACCAAGAGTATTATTGTAGGAGCTGTGTGAAAACTGTTTGTCTTGGAGGTCGGAACAGTACCGAGGTTATCCGAGTATACGCAGCTGAAAAAGATTGATAATATTAGCACAAACCAGCATTCTGATAGCCAATGTGACGAGCGAGCGCTATAGCATCGCTATACAAATTGGATCGTATTCCCTCATCCAACCTTCGAGCTGGAGCCATTTCCAGGTCTGAAAAACGGTCTTTTTAAAATCTGCCACTCTCAGGTGGAAAAAAGTAGCCTCTTATAGGTTACCAGTTGGCGCCGCACGCATTGCGCGCGCAACACAGATCTGTGGCGAATTTTGATGGTGCGACGAAAATTTTCAAATTTGGCTTGATACAATACGAATATCTGAATTCTCCGCTAAATTCTATGCGCTCTTTCTTCGTCAACCATTATCCTATTTTTCTCGGTCCTCGGCCCGGACAATAAATCTCGTGGCGAACTCCGTCTACTTCGGTGCGTGCCCTGCCGACCAATAGCATTTGGCTCCCTTCTTTTCGCCGACCTCTACCCCCTTTTTCACCGGTCTCTGGGACCTCTTGGAACCAAATTACGACACTTTTGGCAAACTCCGCCCACTTAGGTGCGTGCTCTACCCAGTAATAGCAGTTGAGCTCTTTTCCCTCACCAACCTCTAACCCCGTTTTCCCCTATCTCTAGGACCTCTTGCAACCGAGGTGCGTGCTCTACCCACTAATAGCATTTGACCTCCTTTCCTTCGCCGACCTCTACTCCCTTTTTCCCAGCCTCCTGGACTTCTTGGAGCCGAGTTATGAATTTTCGTCGCAAACTCCGCCCACTTTGGTCAGGCCCCGCCCACCAATGACAGTTAACCTCCACTCCTCCACCCACCTCTATCCACCTTTTCCCGGCCTCCGGAGCTTCATGGAGCCGAGTTATGAATTTTCGTCGCAAACTCCGCCCACTTTGGTCAAGCCCCGCCCACCATTGACAGCTGGCCTCCACTCCTCCATACACCTCTATCCACCTTTTTCCGGCTCTTTAAGACTTCCCCGACCCGAATTATGAGGGCTTGTAGAAAATGCTGTACACTTCAGAGCGCGCCCCGCCCATTCTGGGCGGGCCTCCGCCCACGTCATGTATGCAGGAAACACCTTAGACATTGCTCCCTTACACCAAATTGTTTTCTGCTCTGTAGGCTTTCTCCCAACCGAGTTATGAAATTTTTCATAAAGCACTGCTTTTTTGGAGAACGCCCCGCCCACCGGGTGGGTCTCCCTAATTCGATGTGACTTACCAATGCACACCTTACCCACTTTTTGGCCCAGTTTCGAGGTCGTTTTGTCACTGAAATCGAAATCTTGGTCTTTGGTACAATTCATTTCGACGCACGCCACGCCCTCTGTGGGCGGGGCTCCGCTTAGCTGATGTGTGTTTTGTATTACGTGAGACCCTGCCCACCCATCCCACACTTGACCCGGTCCCTCCAGGCGGATCCCGAGGAGCTAGGGAATTTCGTGACAGACATACAGAACGACAGACAGGGACAGAACGACAGACAGAACGACAGACGAAGCGCTTTATAGTAGTAGGATAGGTCATGACTAGGTAAATAAATGGAACTGAAGGGGTTTTTGATCAATTTAGTCATTGGATGCTCCATGCGCACCGGGAAAACAGCGTATACAAGGTGAAACAACAGCAATTCAGAAGACGTGTTGATGTTTTTTGTTTTGGCCTACTAGGCGATTTCTGATATACACCATTGCGGAGAACTCCAATAGGGTAATCTTGGTCAAATGGGCATTGTCTGGCTCTTAAGCCCCAGATAGTAGCCAGTGGTGCCTCTAATCACTCACAACATGAATGCAAGTAAGTGGTTAGATGGAAATTTGGCTACGAAGTGAGCAAGTTGTTTGGAATCCCACCCTAACGATCAGTTCCCATTTTGCACAGGGATCAAAATAGAAAATAACGATATGTACGTGTCGTATTTAGAGTGAAGATGCCATAGCCGACATACACTTTTGCTGCTTCAGTTGCAGTGAGCAGTCTCGTTCAAACAAATGTACGACATCACCATATTGGTCAGCAAGAATCTGTATCTCGATGTGCCTAAACAATAGAAGTTTCACCCCAGGCCGAGAAAAATGAAGTTATTTGAAAAAGTGAGAAAGGCCTGGCTTGTGTCTTTAACAAGACACTTGCTTTACGACTTTTTGCACAAACATTCAATCGGATTGAAAGACCATGGATGAAAGGATACTGCACAATATTGTCAGAGAAGAGAATTGTGTTGAGAGAATTGCGGAGACCTGCGCCGCAATTCTCTCAACACGATCTAGGGGAATTTTTCGGTAAGGAAATTCTTTCTCGCCATTGTTACTTCTAAGCACATAAATAACACTATTGCCAAATTTGGAATCCTCTCGGCCATAAAACAGGAAACTAGGAACCCGCGGTTGTTGCTAGAACTTCATAGTTTTTTGTTTTAGTCTACGTCGAAACTTCATAGATCTCAGTTGTGTAGAAAAGTTTATGGTTCTGACA
>MU874127.1:2545-14198 GCA_036418205.1 Ostertagia ostertagi
ATCCAAAATTCCCAAAAATTGCTAGCACAAATAGAATGCTTCAAAAAGTCATACGTTTACAAAACGAATTCTCCCCTTTTTCAAATAAACAACCTTAATCGACCCTCCATCCACAACTTTGTTATGAGCGTCGGGCAGTGAAATACCAGTCCAGAGGGGAATTTACATCAGCAACAGCAGCCTTTACGCACACGCCTTTAGCAATTCTCGCACCCAGGATGAAAGTGACGAATAGAAGAACAACGGGGAAATCTCACCGATTTCCAATGAAATCTCATCAACAGCGATCATTCGATGAACGTATGGCGCACTGCTATCTGAAAACAGTACACATAAGAATCGATTGATAAATTCTCCACATAAGCGCTGCATTCCAACACTGAACTAGAACTGAATAATCAACCGACAATCGCCAATTCAATCAACACTTATCTATTTTTTCACTTATCTATTGTTTAGAACTGCACTCAAGGGCACCAACAGACAAAACGGGATTTGTGTTGAGAGAACTCTAACATATAGCGAAACGAAAGAAAAATATCAGACAACGTTAAGTACTGATATAAACTCATTTAGTGAGCAATTCTGACAAGGAAAAAAGGATTCAGAGATATTCCATTCATTGGATGTTGATGGGACATTAGGAGGTGAGAGGTGACAGCAAATAACTGGAAGCTCCCATAAACAAAAAAGAATAGGTCCTCCACTAAAAGCAGGCGCATTATGTGGTAATACGCATGCCCAGCATCTACCCTGCACCTAGACCAAAACTCACATGAACAAAGCCTTCATTCTTTGGATTTGGGGTCAGACTTGTCCGGAAGAATAATAACCCAAACTTGAACATTGATAGGCCCCCATCAAGCCATTGTATGGGCCGAATTCGTAATTGTATGGGTTTACGATTCAAACCATAAGTGGAATTTGAATGCATGAGATGTCCCAAATGCCACCTGATCTTACTCATCGAACGCTTTAAAGGTACGGAACATGGGAGTGAGAAAGTGCAACAACTTGAACACTATTCCAAGGACGCGCTACGCACTCGTTCCCCATCAAAAAACTGGAGTATAGGACCCGCCCTTGTTCTAGCGGTGACCAGAGAAGATTCGATATGCAAATCAAGTTCACTCATCCCAATCAGGTTTGGTAGCAAGCAAATCCAAATGGATGAAAGGCTACGTTGAAACAATGGTACCGATCTGAAAAGGTATCCAAATAGTTGAAACATCCCCGGCAGAGCGAACCCTCGGGTGCGACAAATTTCAGGGACGCAAGGACGCCTTCTCCCAACTCTTACAATAGAGCCTTCTCGATACGATCCACCACAACCACCACCACTTCATCATCCAGTCCGGCCATAATCTCCTTACAAAATGGCTGTCAAGCGAGAGGTGGTGCCATAATATGCGCTAAGAGACAGCAGACTAAACAATCGCTTTTATTCACGCTTCGTCCTTGACATTTTAGAGGATAAAACCTCAAGAAAGGACTCCCTCTCCCACAGCCACGACCCCTTCAACTTATATATAATGAGAAAAACGACCCCTCCCTTAAATTTCCGAAGAAAGCTAGCCCCAAATATGACCCCCTTTCGCTCTTCTCTCAAAAATTGCAAGTACGACCACCCCGTTTGAGTGGACCAGACGGACGGCTTGGCCCAACTTCCTCGACTGATGAGTAGCAAGTGGCGCATGCCTGCCTCAAGTCCGAGATCAGATTTCGGACTGAATCTCGCTCACGACAACCAAGTCTTTTACATCGCTGGATAGTGATATTATTGTGGCCAATTAGGGTATCAGTCAGCAGACTGATACCCAAATTGGCCACAATAATATCACTGAGCTGCACATCGCACCGCCCTCGATAGTCATACGCCAAGTCGCATTCAAATGCCGCTACAACTTCGAATGGAAGCGGAATGTGTGGCGCAACTCAGAAAGTAATCAATCTCTGCTCCTTCCGCTTTTGCGGTTGCACAATTTAATGCACTTCTGATGTTTCATTAGACTTGCACGCTGAGGAAGGATATCCGGCTGTTGACGCTTCTCCACATTCACACCGAAAAAAGGAAAAATTCCTGTTTCCGATCCGTTTTGAGCTATTAAGCTTCTACATTACGAGTTCTGACTACAAAGCCATGGATGTTAGAAGAAATTTTAGTATAGAGTTAAAGCTGAAGAGCGCAACTTCTGCTTTGTAATCTACGCATATTCGCTAACGTCGATGCCGCAGCATACGTGCAGCTAATCAGAAAAGCTCATCACCAGCAGGACACCTGCGCTATGATCCAAAAAGTATCGCATAAGTCGCACATAAGCAGAATTGAAATTTCTTTTTCCCTATACTACTTTGATCAACAGTAAATTGAAAGAAAATTCTTATGAAAGTTGTACGGAGAAAAATGCCCCGATTGGTAGAATGGTTAGCACTCCTGCCCGGGTAGAGCCAGGATAATATTCTAGTCACAGCAGGCAGAGATTCGAACCTTGACCTTGTATAATGTACATCCCTGTAAAAAGGGAGAGAAATTTTTGAAGTATCAAGTCTTTCTCTTCGATTTCCCTTTGAATTGCCGCCCAATCGTGCCATAGATCAAATGATAGATATCAAAATGATTCCGTGACTATATACTGCTGCTTTTATGAAATGAGATGGAATTCGAAGACGGCAGAAAAAAAGTAAAAAAGTAAAGAGAATTCTGCCCAACGGGAAGATTTTGATTGGAAAATCGTGAACTATGAAAAGTTAATCTTCAGAAAAAAAGCACCGTAAAAATCACAGCGACTCTCGGTTGAGCAGCGAGTATTCATTTCTACCGGAACCGACTTTAAGGTGTTTTATGAGTAAACGAGAGTACAGCAAGAAATTTTTGTCCACCTTTTCATCGAAAAGACAGGGGAAATTCGATAAAAAGGTGAATTGACCCATAAACTGGCCTTCGATTAATTCCAATAAGAGACAAGACATAAGTTACAGAGGTTGACCTTTGCGAACTACTCTCGAAGAAGAAGAAAACACTATAAAACCACTGTTTCTCTGCTTCCTGCGCCCCTTCGCCAGCCAGGCTTATCAAATGGTAATTCGGAGAAATACTGGAGGTAGCAATGCCTCAGGAAGAGTGGTTAAACAAGTGACAGAAGAGGAATGAACAACACAGAATAAATTAGGAAAAATAATAGCGAAATTTTAGCGACTATAAGACCACTAAAAATGCGTGGCTCAATCGAAAACAACGATTGAAAAACACTAAGCCAATAAGCAATGAACGACTTACGTTGGCCGATGGTCGTACAATCCGTCAGCCGCGGCAAATACGACTTTCGCATTGTTCCCACTGCCTCCAACATCTGCTCGATGCCGATACATGACTCTACAATCAGCCCATTAAATAAATGTTAAGAAAAATCGGCGTCATGTAAAGCACATAAACTGTAATAACGATGGCCACCAAAGAAGCGAATAATGCAGAGCATTTAGGGCTGAAAACATTTAACTCGAATATGAAAAATGCGGGTTCAAATGAATGAACAGTTTCTTAAATGGCATAGGTTTCACGTGATATTATTACTGATACCAAAAAAGACTAGCCATTTGAAAACATGGCCAAATGATCGCTGCATAGAAAGAAAGCTCCTAGCGTCTCCACTCACCCCAAAGAACTTCAGCAGAGCTCTCTGCACCCTAACTCTAGCGTATTTGTGACAGAACTCTTCGAATTCATAATGGAGTTGACTATAGCCGAAGCGACGTTGCTAGGCATACGCGTTCCACAAAACACTTCAAGTAATCTCGTAAAAGGCTGCCCGTGATTGGAGGCGACAAAGGAGCTTTCAAAATGTAAAGGATTCAGCAGTCAGGGGAAAAAACCAAAAAAAATTGTCAAACTAACTTTTAGATATAGGTCGTAATGAGACATTCGGCCGTTGCCTGGCGCTATTATTACGAAGTCGAAGAATTTGCCTCTGCACGAATATGGCCATAATTATTATCAACTGAAAAATAAAAACTCGCAAATACAAAGAACATTATGAGAAAAAAGACATAAGCATAAAGGATACGGCGTGCCCCCCCCCCCCCACCCCATTCCATTCCTTTCTCAGTGGTATACATTACTCATTAAGAAAGCTTCCTGATGCGAAAACAATTGGTATTGTTTTGGCATGCGTGAACGATGCAAATATTTACACGGATGTATAAACAGCTAATTCTAGGAATTCCACAGGGAAATAGAAAGGATGAACTGGATCTATACCTACCACACTCAAAAATTATATGGCGGAGCAAGGAAGCAACTTTTTCGATAGCTGAGGGGTATTACTTCGCCATCCTCCCAGTTCAACGGAAAAATTGATATGCTCAAAGATATCGGAGTGTTTGAACGTTTTCGAATGGGGTCACGCTTGGTATTGCCTATACCACGGCTAAGAGGCTGATCAAGACAAGTGGCGACTCACTTTCCGCCCGAACAGAAACTAATTAAGACCTAGTTAGAATGCGGCCACGGTCAGCTAAATTAAATGATCGCAAAGCTATCGCAATCCCATTAACCTCAATGTATCTACGCATATTCTAATGCAATTTCGGAAGGAAATGATACACAATGGTGCTGGTAATTGATACCATACCAATGAAGGTAGAAGGATTGTAATAAGTGAATCAAAAAACATCAAAGCAAAAAATTTACATCACTATTAAGTTCGGCTTACCAACAGGAATAATGTCAATACATATAGAACGCTGATACCGTCGAAGATAAGCCAGCCCATGACATCTTCTTCGTTTCCCACAGAGCTTTAGCTGCTAAGCACAAAAAGCCGAACTGGACACCGCAGTAGTGGTGCTTTCTGTAATCAACACAAGCTGTCAATTAGCCATAAAAAGCAGAGGAAATCTGAGTCAAGAAGACAGTTACCAAGATCGCTCTCAAATTTCTGAACTCTATCGAAAAGAGACCAGTACATCACACAGGGAAAAAATTATGCAATTATTCCACCGCAAAATGGCGAATAGAAGATGCAAAACACCATGAAGAAATTGAGAGACGATAATTCCAAGTTCGCCAAATATGCTACTTAAAAGCATAACCAGTTCCTTCACATTCAAAGTAACTCAAATTCGCAATAATTCTTCTGGTTCGTCTGAAGAAATCAACTTTTGAAATCGAGAGTCAGATGGAATAGAAAGGAAGTTTCATTGCAGCTTACTAATCAAGAATCAGAGGTCTCTTGCATCATGGGTCACTATAGAAAGGAACTGCAAACAGCGACATTTTCCAGAGCATGCAGTGCGAATGACCAACTCGACATTCCCTAACACTCGCCGTTAAGTGGTCCGCAATTTCTCTGACAGAAGGATTGTTTTTTCCAGGGTATCAGTAGTGTGCATTGTGGGGGAGGGAAGTGGGACAGTTCACATATAGGTCTTAGATCTGTTGAGAAAGATTAAAGAATTTTTGATGTAATTACGTTCACCTAATTTTTTCAGAAATTTATACGAAAATTCAGAAAAGGTTGGACATTTGTTCAACTGACAGTCTAAGATTGCGAACGTATCACTCTCTCTACCGCGCGCTCTCGTCTCTCTACTTATTGAACTTCGTTCGATTGGTATGTGTAGCTTACAAGGGAAGGATGGTAGGTCGAAGTGGCCGTTCGAAATGAAATGTATACCTCCTGATGCGTCTCCAGACGCTGATTCCAAATCTGCCTTCCAAATCTGCTAAACGACTCTCCGAACGGAGTTATGAAGCGTAATAGCTCAGTGGTGATGGTCCGGGGTGGCAGGTAAAAGCTCGTAGGATCGGTTCCTTTGCAAATTGGTTGCTTTGCTTTTGTCTCTAGAAGTGTTGCGGACAAAAGCAAAGCAACAAACTTGCAAAGGAACCGATCCTACGAGCTTTTACCTGCCACCCCGGACCATCACCACTGAGCTATTACGCTTCATAACTCCGTTCGGAGAGCCGTTTAGCAGATTTGGAAGGCAGATTTGGAATCAGCGTCTAGAGACGCATCAGGTGGTATACATCTCATTTTATACGGCCACTTCGACCTACCATCCTTCCCTTGTTAGGTAACAAAAAGTTACAATGGAGTAGACCTCGTTGCGAAGAGGAGGGGGAGGGCGTACTGGGTGAAGGCACCACCCAAGAGAGGAGGTTGTATATGCTGTCAAATCTTTCCAGTTACATCGATCACTAGGGTGCAGTGAGGCATAATAAGAGCCGTACTATGTTTTCTTGAGAAAATGAGGTCAGTTGAAAGAGCCGTAGATTATATTACGTTGTAAAATGTAATCACAGCATTTGCCTAACCTCTTTCGAGCTACACTCCCCTCCCATGAATCAAACCACCATGAATAGTTCATACTAATCACAAATTCCAGGTGCTCTCCGAAGGGTAAACAAGTTGTCAGTTCAATCGACTGCGCCAAAATACATCAACACAGACCATGTTGACTCTGGACCCACGCTGCACTGCTCTAGAATCTTTATTTTGAACAAAACGGAGCTGGACCTATGGACAAAACCTCGCCACCCTGGTCAATTGTGTTGCGGGACAGTTTTGACCTCTAATGCATTGCCTCCAACCCTAACAATGCTTTGAAGGGCAGAACCAACATGCGCAAAACGGCTTTCAATCGCAAACGCTTCCTAATTGTAATCGACGCTATTTCGAACTTTATAATCAGACGCCCTTTTAAGTAGAATCCAAGACGAGGGAAGTTTTTCATGATAGGCAAGTTTTCCACAAAACACCTGCACTTGCAATAAACGGATATTTGAGGAAAAAATAACTTGTGGGTAGTCACGAAAGCATGGACGATCTTCATGCGTGGTCCAGAGACACTTCAGAGTACAAGTGAGTGTGCAAAATCTTGAACATATCAAGAAGCACAACTACTTACGAAAACAGGAATTACCCAAAAGAGGTTATAAACATAAAAATGAAAAATTGTCCTGGTAACAGACAACGTCACAATCGAACAAAAAGATGTAGAATTCGAAGCATCTCACGGCAAACCTGCTTCACCTCCAACACCATTTACCATTGAAGCTACTCATCGTCAGGTGCTTCTGCTATGAAGCTCACACTTAATTTGCACAACATTCAGATCGGTAGCCGGCAAGCCAACAATCTCCCTCACCAAGGAGGTGAAATGAGGTGGTTTGAGAGCAACTATGACAGAATTGTATTACACACCACGTACAGCTTCAAAACATGAATCACACACGCTCTTATGTAATAGAATATCTGCACCACTCCCCCTCAATATTTCAACTACTGCGAAATGTGAATCGAGAAAGAAACTTCACATAAAAACAAGTACCTCATTAGATCCTATTCCATATGAAAAAGAAATGGAAACGAAAACAAAAAGGGAAAATTAACGACAAGTAAAACTGAGCTTCCACCAGTTGAGTAGCAATCGAGGAACCAGTTCGCTGGCAGCGATCATTTACAACCCCGTGGGAATAGTGAGTGAGAGGTATTAACACCAAAACATCTGTGCGATACTTTTTCCAGCGCTATTAACTTTAGTGAACGAGGTGGAAACCCCCATAGAACAATGACGGGTACAACGAACCAACTGACGCTGTGTTAAGCTGTGAAACAAGAAAACTCATTCAGTTGATGAAAAAAACCTCAGAATTCCGCAGAATTGTTTGACTATGGGGCTCCAGTAAGCTCTTTTATGATCTTTAGTTCAAATCCACAAAGTCTACTATGATTAAAACCACAAATAGAAAAAAAAAGTTGAAAATTACTACTAATAGCAATTATGAAAACTGCTCACTTAGATGGAAACTAATCTTTTAGTAAAACCAAAACAGTTGTAGCTAGAAATTCGCCGGTAAGAAAAAATGCGAAAAGCGTACATGAAAGTCGCCTAGTTGAAGAGACTTGAATCAATGGCCTACAAACTGGTTCGACGACTTTGCAGGGCAACCACGTTACTAGTAACAGCAATGTGACACCAGCGTTAACCACAAAATAATGAAGATGGGCTCAGCGATATGATTCACACCATTTTCATGCTCTTTAATTATTTTATTTTTCTGTCAAGCATTTGGTGGACGCAACGAAGGCTCTTGTCCGCGGGTTGATCCGTCCCAGCTATCACAATCATTTTCATAATTTTTGATGTAACTTTTTGAACCCAGCGGGAAAGAAGACATATACAACTGAAGAATAATTCTAAAACAGATGACCAACGCCAGCAAGCTCGATCACATAGAGGTGGCGCTATTCCAACTCGCTCCCTTCTACCTCTACCTCAAAAAATCCACCATCATTCGTTCAGCCATTCGTTCCCTTCATCTATTTCTTTGAAGCCAAATGGTAGGTAATAAGCTATCTTGTAAATAGGCACTAGCAGCAACGATCTGCGCCGAATAATCATTACCTAGCCAGCCACATTCGCGCAGAAACTCTATGACACCCTCGCTCTTTTACTTGTATCAATCCTGCTCGGCGAAAAGCTTGCCTCCTGCTGACCTTACACATCAACACCTGAAGCGTCAAATTCCAGAAAAGCATCGAGCGTAAACAATTGAAGCGGCAACACATTATACGCATCAATGATGCAGAAGTAGGTGCCTTTAATGGTCGGCCATTTGACTAATAACAATTTAGCCAAAATAGCCACTACTACTGTACAACATACCAACTTTCGGATAATTAGTGCTTAACTTCGGAGCATTCATGAGAAATTTATGTGGAGTGGCAAGGACCTGGAGGACAACGTGAGGGCCATGCACCAACCACAAATATTCCGCTACGTGACCGCTACCAACGAATTGCCGGACGGAAACTATCGCACTAGGTTATAGTTGATGGGAAAACAGGAAAATCCACAAAATCGCTTTCAAAAAGTAACCTACAATGCTGAATTGCCATATTCTAGTTCGCGTGATACTCAATTTGAAGAAAAAAGAAACGTACTAGCGGGATGCAGAAAGGAGAAAATCATAAAGGATCGCCCTTAAATACATTACAATCGGAAAACAACCCAGGGTCACCACTATTGAAACTAGAGCTTTCCCAAAATCACAGAAAAAAGTGAATATATTGCAGTTACTAGACGTCACATCGCAAAAAGAAACCTGGGAGGTTGATCCAGCGTAGCTACAGTTTTCAGGATACATTGGAGATCTTAAGTTTAGCTCCTCAAATAACCAACTCGGACCTAGCATGCACCGAAAGACAAATCCCTCACATTGGCAATGAATATTCGATTATGCCAGGGCAGGCTTAGGAGTCGAATGTCATTACCGGCGGAGAGCGAGAAGTGGCCTCTTCACAGCAAAGCAACGTCCGCCGCGCGGTCACTGAGGTCACAGAACAAAATCCCAGCCCAATATCTCGTTGCAAAGGATTAGTAAACCAGCAAGGACCTGTACGAATTTATCTGAAATTTCTTCAAGAAGCTCTGTGGATGGGTGAAAAAAAAACCTAAAAAAAACTACACAGTGGTATTTTTAATTCTTAAGCGCAAAAATTCGATTTCCACTCGTACAATATTCTTCGAACTAGAGAAGGTTCCTGGTGGGCTAAAAGAGGATAACCCTGATCCTACACAATACGGCGAAACGCGAAACAGTAAAAAGATGACAGCGACCGACATGTGCGTGTTGACCCCGAATGAATCCTGCCCATCTGCTCTTTTTACGAGGTGGGATTCAAATTCGATTATCGATGAGTTCGTGACATTTACCGACGAAGTACATATATTTGAAATTTGTGAAGCCAGATAACTAGACGCCGCAGAGGGTGGAGACGTACAGCTCGGGTATATAGCACCAAGGGACCCAACATTTTCCAAGATGAACCGAAGGGTTCACCTTCAAGTCTGACCAATGAACCTGTGACGGCTGGCAGGTCTGCTTACAGGAAAAACTTGTATTCGGTAAGGACTGAACTGGATGGAGGCGCACTGGCTGGATACATTTAGGCTGCCCTATAACAGGTCTGAAGAGGAGCGAGGAAATGAACGAAGCGACTTCTAAAAGCAGTGAGATCAAATCTGAATGAAGCCATACGTTTAGTTTACGATGGTTACGAGAACAAGGACGCTCACGCGATGCTAAGTGCCTGAAAACTGCAGGTTTGAAAGCAAGAAAAAGCAGAGCAGCCGGATTCGATTCTCCAGTTTGCACTCTACGCAGCAAAGTCAGTAAAGTTCCGTGCCACTTATCCTAAAGTAATCGACTTATTTTCATATGAGAACTCGTACGAAATGCCATGGTCAAACGGTTACAATAGGTTGGCATCAAGATTGAAGTAGTTGAAAAATCGTTAACAAAAAGGTGCAAGAATAAATGGAGAGGGTGTAGCAGCGCTGCGGTTCTTCCTGACAGCAACAATTGAACGCCATGGGCGCTCTGTACCATGATACCCTCCATAGAGTAGTGTAAAAATCTCACTACATCGGCGATTGCATTCATGGTTCCAGTCAAGAAGAAGTGACCTTCCGAAGGATGGAAAAGGTTGAGTGGAAAATGGTGCTGCCTACTATGCGCACTGCCTGAGATCAAATCCTGAATCGCTGGCGTTCGAGCAAACCAAAGCTTCCATCCTCCCTTCAGAATAGGTTTACCGGCACCACATTGATCCGGAAGACAAAAACACTGGACAATCATCAGCTGGCCTCCCCCAAGTCACTGTGTGGGCCAAGTCGCATTCAAAATTATTACATTCCTGAATGGAAATAAAGCATATGGCGCATCCCAAGGATGAACTAAAATGAGGCAACGAAGTCACTCCACTTCTATTCAATGAGCCACAAACCCTGATTAGAATCGAGGATTTGATTGCAGAAGCACACTGATGAAGTGAAGGCGTGCTCAGGTCAGCACCACTTTCACAAAGGCTCCCATCCCTATCTCCCTGCAGAAAAAAGAAGTGCACTGCATGGCAAATCAACTGACAGGTTTGGCACCTTAGCAATATAGTGAGTCCTTCGAACAAAACGTAATCACGTTACCAGCTAAAATTCATTGTGAAGTATAGATGACTGGTTATTTGCTAGCGCCTGTACAGTTCCCCCACCACAAGTACCCAGACTACTGGAACTCCAAATAATGTAATGGGAACATGCTACTATTGATCTGCTCGCATTCAAAATGGAGGGGCGATAAAGCTGCTAAACAGAATGGAATATCATTGGCGCAAGAACGAGCAAACGCACGTCGTAACCAGAACTTACTTGTTTCAGAATGAAGTGATAGATGTTTAGGGGAGGGGGGGACAGGACTCTAGGAAGGTGGTGGGAGCATTCAAAACATGGCCAATGTTAGATGACACTAAGACTAACCCAGTAGAGGGGAGAAGTGTTAGAGAGAGCAAAACCGAATGCAGTCTCAAGTATTGTTAGTGGCTCATTCAGATGAGTGGTCCCCACCCCCCCCCGCACCCCAAACAACGACATGATTACCGATATTTGAAGTAATCTTATTTGTTCAGTCATAAGCAACTAACGAAAGCTGGGCTTAAGCTTAGTAAAGAGAGGAAGGGAAGGGTCCTGGAGGGGGTCTTGCTACAATTCACTCAATGCCTACAAAAAATACTATCATTTCCATTTTTCACACTTACTTAATTTCCTTCTTGAACAAGCAAACGCATTCATCCTGCTCATAGCTCCCTCTCCTATC
>MU874128.1:2437-13400 GCA_036418205.1 Ostertagia ostertagi
GTCAACTCGGGTAATACCGCATAACAACTTAAACATCATGCAAGCGTCTTAAGCTTCTCTACGAGAACGTAAACTATGCAATTGGTAACTTCTACTTCTGGAATTGAGGCACACACGTTAGTAATAATATTTCGAGAATCTCACTACTTTTCGTTCGCGAAATCCATGTGCTGGTGCAATTTCATTCTCTGATGCTTGAAGCGGCACAGCTGCCGCTTTTTTGCTTGTCCCATGGAAATAGAACAATGCCATGAACGGCGTTCTTTCTGTTTGCATAACCCAACCGCGTTACCAGTCCTGAATGTGTAATATCTAAACTAGGAGCCTTGCGCTGACCATTCCTGCGGGCAAACCCGTGCCTCGTCTCTTCAAGGCAGGCGGACTATGACACACGAGCTCGCGCCATGAAATACTCGCAGGATCCCCGTCTTTAATTGATCTTATGGAGACAGTGCGAAGCAATCTACACATTGCTACACCTCATATATTTCCGTGCCAGGGAAAGGAGTAAACTTAACCATTGGGAACTAAATTCAAAAAATACCGGGCAGAAAGAACCTGGAAAAAATTTCGGAGAGCAATTTTATACAGCGGCGCCATGCACCTACATTGTGAAACAGGGCACCAGAGGGAGAGCAGGATGATCATCATCTTTGCCTAGACCTTACCGATGGAAGGAACTCCGTGTTGCAAGGACCTTTTTTCAGTGTTCATCTTGTTTTTAGTACTTGACCCAGCATTCTTATGAAACTTTCGCAAGGGCAAACTGGGGCCAGAAACATCAATCAACAACAAAATAGTCAAAATTTATTTGCGCAGCTCATCGCTGCTTTCGACCAATAGGCTCACCGCTTATGAGCCTGTGAGTGCTGAAAGCTATGGTACGTACCATGAAAAGCTGAGTTGGAATGAAATGGTGCCCCGGTAGCGTAACTGGTAGCGCACTTGCCCGGAAAGCGAGAGGTTCAGGGTTCTAGTCCCGCCTGGGGCGAAAGTTTGTTCAAAACCCAGCACTGAGGGTATACACTTTTTTCAGAAGGGAACTTGTTCACCCATCATGGAGCTGCTTCCCACAGGCTTGGGCAAAAATCTTCATCCCACCTGGTCACAATTGCTTCTTCGCATCATCCAGCAGCAAAAGCCGCAAAATATGTGAAAAAAAGGATTCGAAGAATAGGCAAAGGGGACCTTTATTGAGGATTTCTTAAAGGCACAATCCAGCAAACGGTCTAGGGCCATAAAACACCAACATAAGAAACAATCACCAGTGTGCGCATGCTGCTCGCGAAAACCATACGACAACCGAGCGCGCGGGCCTAGCAATCGACTAGCCTGCTGAAAAGCCTCGCAAACAATATTTCTCGACTTATCGCGCGCTGTTGATACATAAATCGCTTCACTTATCTGTAACGCGTCGCCTCATACTCTCTCTCCTTGCGCAGTTTAGTACTCCCATTCCCTTCACCATTAGCACAAGTAAAAAAAAAAAAACCCGAAGGTGAGTAACCCTGATTCAAGCTTCTTTTCATGTTTTCTTTTAGGCTGCACTGGCAATATTCCCATCAAATGTACTCGCATTCGTTGCAAAAGCCACACCGATAAAAAAATGTGATCCTGGGACAGCCTTAACAGCACTGGTACCGTAATCCACGAAAAAAGGGACTTGTATTACACCAAGATGGTCGCGTAATACGATCTTCAGTGGGAGAAGGAAGCTCAAACTATGTGATCCGATTTCCTCTTGCAAGAGGACTAAGCATGCTTGAAAGGGAAATATTGTCATAGTTTTGAAGCCAATGAATGTTTCGCGCTCCGCGAAGATAATAAAAAATAACGACCTAAAAACGTGCCTTATCAGGAAGTCATTAAGTGCTGTGGGCCGCGAAGATTAGCGCCCTAGGTGCATAGCGCCTAAACCAACACTAAAATGGTTCATGGATTTGATTCATAATCATCAGAAAGTAAGTTAAATTTGTCCTGAGCACTTTAAAAAGTATTGGAGCTCTGCATCGCAACAGGCGGACAATATAAGCACGGAAAAAATGGTCCAGTGCTTGACGGCGTAACTAGAGAAGTACGTCGAAAAACGCTAAAATCAATATTGACCAGCACATTGACAGAGGGTGAACTCAAATAAAGAGCCATTCGTGCGACATGGTCGAGTCGTGAACCTGACGGAAAGGTGGCTGGGAGATTCGATCTCAATCAACGGCTCATTTCCTCCTCACCTTGCACAGCCGTGTCAATATTGACGCAATGGCGATTCACAAAAGCAAATCGACAACGGAAAACTCGGCTGCAAAGGATGACATTTGCAGACATCAGCAACAATCAAATACCCCACCGGCTATGGGAACGCCTAGCTATCGCGCAGAACGACCTCCATAGGGGTGGAGCCTGGGAGAGTTTGGGGAACGCTGCAAAACAGTCGTTGGACGTGACAACGACTGTGTCACAGATTGTTGATATTTTCAGAAAGGATTCCTCGATAACATCGAAGGTCGAAGAAAGGGAAAATTGTTTAGTGAAAAAAAAAACAGGCGGACCTTTTAAGGGTGCGGGCTGAAGCGCAAATCCCAAGAAGGAATGCCCCGGCAACTTACCATTGGAGAGGCAATGCCTCCCCGCGGTGATATTGGCGCGGTACGCCCATCGACTAGCTAACCTTTCCGTAGGTCTCTAGCCGTTCAGCAGAGAGAGAGAGCGTTAGCGTTGAAGAGGGCAGCACCGATGAGAGTCGCATCAATGCGGAAATCAACGGGCAAGGAAGGGTCCCATTTCTTGGGTTCTGAACCGTTCTCGTGGTTTCTTTTCTTCACCAACACTAATGACTAGTCCTACCGTAATTTTAATGGGCCTTCTAATCGTAAATTCCGTCTTCAAGATAAAACACTGAGAATATTTTTAGGCCATTTTTAGGCTATTTTAGGCGCAGCCAGAAACAATTAAAACGAAACGTTAGCCTATTTGGACTATTCAAACCAGCAAAAACTTAGAAGACATATTTCAAGAATCCCATTCTAAGGTTCGCAAATGCAAAGTACGGGAATACATTGAGCCAGTTTGGGAAACGATTACGGTGAAATTGAGGCAAATGAGATAGGGAGAGCAAAGTAGACGTGGTAATTTCGGCTATCGCTGTAGAAGACGCTGGCGTTCGCAAAAGACACACTGAATACTTAGGCCGCGTTCATTCTCACAAGGAAAGATTTCCCACTTCCCAAGGAACTTTGACTGAGATCTAGGAGTATCGATAGCAAAACTGCTGCGAGAACGTGCCAAGGGTGTTTAGAGCGATCAGCTTTATCCAATGTTCAATTACCATACATTGTTAGGTGAGCCCTTGAAATTGTTCCAAATGGACGCTATGTGCCAAGGTAGATGAATTCATAATCTTGGGCATATGACCACCCTTTTTGGAGAAGACTTTTACCAGGTAGCCGATAGCAAAGTACCATTCAAGCCAAAGGTGACTGCAATCCATGACCTTTCCTTGTCGGACCAATTGCACCAAAAGCTAGCATTTCGTCTCCACACTGCAACACTTTCCGACCCTACCGAGCTCCAAGTGCACTCAACGTTCCACAAAATTAAAGCTTCCCTCGTGTCAGAATTTTGGGAAAATCAGAGACTTTGTTCGAAAAGACGGGGTTGAGTAACAGAGAAGTGGAATGATGGTTGATTAATAATAGAAGAACCAAAAGAAGAAGAGGAACTGGCGAAAAGGATGAAATGCATGTCGATAGTTAGTCCGGTGACATTTAACGAGGGGAAATGGAGTGAATACAAGTAGAAAAATAGTGAATTTGTCTTATACCTTCCGCGAATTCTCCTGGTCTGCTATTCTCCCATTCTCCTACCTTATATGACTCTTACCACTACGTATCCCTTTTCCACTCGGGTTCCCTGAGAAATTTGACTATAAGCAAAAGCTCCACTGGAATCGATTCGCTCTGAAGCATTGAAGTTTTTGCTTCCATTTTTTACTGCTTCGCTTTCCGAAAATCAAGGACGAAGAAGTTCACTGCAGTTTTCAAAAATCGATGCCCAAAATTTCTCGGAAAATCTGTGAAAAATTCACAACAGACTTTTCCCAAGCTAATTTTTTTCCAATACAATTTCCTACAGAAACAGTTAGGTACTGAACATTATTTGTTTTTGACTTTGAAGTTCGTTGCCAATTTTGGGTTTACACAAAATACTAATGAAAAATAATACTGCAATTTTGTGGCGATATGTTGGAATGGTTCAATTTCTTGTGTGCTCATACTGCCTGTTCAATTTCACAGTAACGGTCACACAAACCAGTTTGTTTCCCCAAAGAGGTAGTCGAGTGGGGACAGCAATTATGGTGGTGGTTTAGTTTAAAGAGCTGAAGGAAGATGAATGTTCGCGGTAAACTTGACATTCATAAAGGGAACCAGTTGGAACCCACTTCTTTACTCTTTCAGGGCAATCAATTAGTGCGGTCCTCAAAATCCTGGATTCCATCGACTAGAATTCTGCAAATGTTGCTAGAGTTTCTTTGAGCAGCCTATTTCTACTAGCTTGTCCTCAATGAAAAACCAATGAGAAAGCGAAACTGAAAAACAGTCTGCTCAGATGCGCGCATGTCCTGTCGTGTGCTAAACAATTGCAGTCATACGACTTAGTCAAAAGTTTCGCGCAATAATCTTTTGAGATGTCAATTATCGCCTCTAGAAATACCGCCTTATGGATTGCTACGGTAAGGGGCCACCGAAGCAACGAGCCGAGTTCCTGGATTTGACGTAAAATTTCGATCAGATCACAGATTAGAGTTGTCTATCATAAGCCCCAAAGTGAGATGAATGAGACTTTCGGGAGGAGCTCAGGTTTCATCATTAATCCTTCGGAAAGGGTTTTCGCCTTTTTGCGCTAGTCAATGGAATATGCTCGTTCTTAGGTTTCATTGAAGAGTACATGATAACATGATATCCATGCGGATGTATTATAAATAGTGCAGCGGCAAAGGGGCCGTAATGCTCGTCATTTGTCCGACGGACATCACTCAGGTCACTCAAGTCATCTACATAGTCATATCTGCGAATCACAGTCATATTATCATATCTGCGAATTAGTTATTCAAAATTTATACGGCAGGAGGGTCATGCGGGAAGGAGCCAGAAAAAAGTTTGAAATAGTGGTTAGTACCTCCAAACTCAGGTAGGTTAACTGACCATTGCCCATTTGATTCTGAATGAGACGCGTGCGTGATGCTTTTCAGAAGGGTAAGCCACTCCAAGAACTTGTCATTTGTTAATTTTTCATGAAGTATAGTGTTATTCTTCTGCCAACAAGGTTGCTAGGTTGAGTTACTAACCATAACTAACCTGGAGTGGCGCTGTCCTACTCTTGCGGTGGTGGACTGGGCCTTTGAGGAAGACGATCTCGTCGAAACGTCAGGCCACTAATAAAGTTCCACCTAACAACCTCGTTGGCAGAAGAATAACATATAATTACAACAATGCCGAGGTTCTACGAAGAGAGAAGTTGGAATTTTCATAAAGTGTTGCTCGACTAGATGGACCGTGCGGTTTCAATGGAACGCCCACGGAAATGCAAAAATGTTGCCTCTGTCCCAACATGATTATGTCAGTTATGATCATCAGGTAATCGTACAAAGTTTCACGCAGAAGATTCAGTTTCCGAAGAGAAACAAACTTACGAAAACCACACTCTATGGACGGTCGATGGTAGGTAGGGCGGGAACAAGGGCACGCATAAAAGGAAGTGCGCCTTGAGACGGCCACTATGACGCGACGCTTCGAATGAATCAGGTTAAAAATTGCGTTCGAATTTGAAGAATAGAGACAGAACTGTCGATAGAATATGATGCAGTAGAAAAGAGCTGCCATAGACAAGAAAGACCAAAAGGAGCTTCTAGTAAAAGCAGTCCGAGAACTTTAATCGTTCCGGCGCCAACATTTGTGATAGATGTACGGCGGGAATCTGAACGAGTACAGTCTTTCGGGTTTTTTGAACTATTTACGAAAACAAGCACATTTTTTTCCTTGATCGTGAATGATGGTTCTCAAGCCAGCGATCTACGTAATGGAAATAGAATATGATTTTTTTGTGGACGTATTCCTTCAGTTTGATACTACATAGCATACTGTAATTTTTTGTTGGTGTAATACAATTATAACATTAGTAAAGTAGAATTTATCATCTATTTCAAGTGAAGATCCTTTTATAAGTTTGGAGATAGGACAAGGCCAGGAAAAGCAACAAATCCTGAACAAACAAAAAGTTAATGAGATTCAAAAAGAAGGCAGGCTGACCATCAGCAGCAGCAGCCTGGAACAGTCGAAGAAAGAACGAGATCTTGGCTTCTAGCCAAATATTGACAACTCACATCGTCGTTCTATTTATTTGATAGGCTATCTCATATGCAAATACTAAAGGTGTTAGGCGCCGGCATGGATGATGGTTCGCAGCCGTTTCATGGAAACGGCCACCGTTCCTACAGTACCCATAACGAGGGAAACGTGGAGCGAAACGGCTAGACAATAAAGCATGGAAAATCTTGAATTCGTATATGATTGGACAGCAAGGACGATAGCGATGGCGACTAGTTGGTTCCTGGCTAACCGAAAATGCAAGAAAATAGGAGAAAAAAGTGGTAACGGTCTGCACTAAACGTATTTCTAGTTTATTCATAGAGTTATAATAATAGGATTTGATTTTGGTACCGTCACAACTAAGTTTCCATTTAGCCAGTTGTGGTCAAAATTTCAAAATTCTGATCCAAATGTTATAATCAATTAAATCCTATGGACATCGATCCGGACAGTGTCCCCGACAGGACGAATGTGTGGGGTGGTGAAGAATGGAGCTTACCGTACACAAAGAAATCTGGACCAAATTAGCTGGTGTCTACATATAAAAGTGTTCGCCGAAAACATTGTTTAGTGTCAGCGTTATTTTTATTCATCGTTATAGGCGTTATTTTTTCTCGCTAAGAGTAAAACGCCGCTACAGAGCTTGATATAACTATGTTCTAGAGCTTTTTATCCTCAAGCCTAAAGGCACAGAGAGCCACAGGCTGCGAGCTTGTCCAATTTATGGATTACTGGATACCGGAAGCACGCGGATAGCCTCGTCTGATCGCATACGACTGCTACAACGAAAAAGCCTGCGTCCACATGCGTCGCGAATTGGACTGACTGCGGCAGCCTCGGTAGCTAAGGTCATTAAGGCTTAGTTCTTAAGTTAACGAGCTTGTGTGACGGTAAAGGCCCGCCGGACCACTGCTTCGCCGATAAAAGAAATTCTGGGATCAAATGCTGTATCTAGCAGATCAAAAGACTTCGCCGAAACGATTTTTGGTGCGTTATTTTTTCTCGCTTGAGTAACGCCCTCCAGAGCTTGATATACTATGTTTCTAGTGTTTTTATATCCTCAAGCCTTAGAAGGGTCAGGATGTTCAAAAGAAAAATTTTCGAAGCCCATCCATTGATTTTTTTTGAGGCAAAAAAGAAGCACTTATAACCGTGTCGGCGAACCCTTTTGACCGCTATTGTACGTACACGTCCAGCATAACAACCTTACCTTACTTTTCTGCAGACCATGGTGGCATGCTTGGGGAGGTTAGAACGCTTATTTGTAACCTGCATCCGTCAGGACATTATATACGGCCAATCGCGCATCAAAAATGTCACAGTGACGATTCCGATTGAAGTCGTGCGTGGCCAAAAAGTGAGTTCAACTTTAAATATTTTAAAATCAGTCAGCAACGCTCTCATCTAAATCGTAACGCCTTGCTGCTACCATTTTCAACGATTTCAGAAGATCATAGCTCAATTACTGACAGAGAAAAATGTATTTTCAAGCTCATCATGCTCGGACAGGGTTCGCTTATCTCCGCTCTTTCCCGACGCTATTTTTGCACCACCGCGAAGGTTGTAAATCGACTACAGTACTTACTATCTTCACAGACGATCCCTATGGCCGACAAACAAAATGGCCAAGTTCGAAATGCCCCTTTGTATTCTGTGGGCGAAAGACTGACAACACCTTCACGCTAAGCCTATTTTGTAAGGGTTGCTTTTCCATCTGATTTTTTTTTCAAACTTGTGGCTGTAGTCCAGAAAATTGACTAGACGTTAAAGTAGCCGTTCATATGACTCCAACCCCTGGCTGCCGAAAAATATCCTCTGGATCAGAGATTGCTTCTGGAGATACTTACTTTTTTCGCGGAATATTCCTTTAAGTGTTAGAAAACGGTGATGCCCTTCAAATGCCAAAAAACTGCCATAAATAGACATGGAATTGACATGTGGGTAACACTGGACGGCAAAAGTGATAGGAACAGGTGGTGATGACAGCGATGGTGTCGAAGGCGCGTTGTGGACTGTTGAAGTGGTGATGAAACGCCTGACCAAACTGGTTATGTTGACAGGGACCGACGCCCGCATTAGTGCATAGACAACAACCTCCACCAACTGAAAGGGCGTACTGGCAGAGACATCAGGGCGTTTGTTATAACGGAAGTGATGACCGCAAAATGACCCGGAATCATAGGAGTGATGGGCTTTTTGCGATCTCCTTACTCAGAAAAACGGTTCAATTTTTTTTGAGGACGGATGAAAGCAGCGGTTGTCTCTTCAAATTTGACAGAATAGTGATACCGTATCTTGAGCTCGCTTAGAGCTATTCTGAGTGTGAAAAACAGTGTTTCGATAGAGGATTCAATAAGGGCAAAGATTAAAGAAAGGAAAACTTACATAATAGGCAGACAAGGGACACTCAACGGTAGTACAGTTCGTACGGAATATGTGCCCCCCACGACCTAGCACGGCTGTATTCACGGAGCTATGGACGCGGCACGCCCACCGGCTGGCTAACCACTCGCTGCAATCCTCTAGCTGTTTAGAAAGTCAGCGTTGAAGAGAGCAGCACAGATGGATGAGAGGTTTATCCAGTTCGATTTACAAGGCCAAGAAGGGTTTTCTCGGGTTCTGGATCTTCCTACCAGCGTTTGTCCTCTGGTCACATTGGCCACCCCTAAACCTCTAATTTCAATCGTAAGGTCCCCTTTAACGCTAGTGAGACGAGTGAACGTACTACAGTGACCATTGGAACTTGAACAGTCCAAAGCTTTTTATGCTATACTTACCCTAACTCTGAATCTGCGTTAAGGATTTGCGTTAGATTAACTAGAATCGATCCTTTGTCCGTCTAGTAATTAGATTAGGGACTGACTTCACGACTTCTATTTGAGTTTGCCTGACGTGCGTCGCAAGTCCTCCACAAAGGAAGGGATGGCGTTGGAAGTGGTGGGAGCGGAAGTGGAGTGAGGGGTGTGGCGTAGCGGTCCGATGCAAAATCAAGTGAATGGAAAGGGAAGGGTTGGCGGGGTCGAGCGTTCTTTCCTAAAGGGACTAAGTGAGTCACCATGTCCATTACGCTCTCTTTCTTCTATCTCTTATGCTGGAGCCTATAACTGTTTGTGGGATTGTAAGACATTCCGAATCTTGGATGAAAAAGGATAAAGCATTTGCCGTTGATCAATCCCTTTTTGGGATGCGGCACGCATTCTACTTCCATTTGTACATTCGTAGTGGCGTTTGAATGCGATGTGGCCTATACAATGACTTGCGGGGGCCAGCCGATGTACAAGTCAGTGTTTTTATCCTCCCAGACAAGTCTGGTACCAATTAACCGACCCCGGAGGGATGGAAGGCTTGGTTGGCCCGGGCGACTCACGACCCAGGAATTGATCCCGGACCGCTCGCGTGGTAAGCGTGCCACTTGCCCCTACACCAGCTTCCGCCCTATCGTGGCAGAGTTTCAAAACATCAAAGAACGTGAAAGCAAACATGGACAAACACCTCAACTACCTCGATTCCCTTATGATCACTGAAAGAGAGTTTCAAATACGAGAAATTGATGTGAAATGTGAAGGTCAAGAAAATCGATGCAAAAAAACAGGATCCATTTGGACTTCTGGAGATCTGGGTTAAAGTCAAGCCACCTCGAACTGATGCCCTATTTGAAAGCGCTAAATTATAGCGTTACTATCGTACCGCTCCCACACCTGAACTAGTTGGGGTACATGTTGAACCCCTAATTTGCATATGTTTTAATGGTATGACGCTGCACTTAATTCTGAATAGGCCAGCACGACCTTCGAATTCGACCCATTCACTGCCAACAAACTGTTCATGGACCCCTGTAACAAGGCCCTGAAGGCGGTACGACCCAGTCGTGGTTATTAGCTTAATGATTACGGTACATCCGTGAACACACCTATTATATTTCAAATGTGGATGGAGTGTAGCAAGGCTAAAAGGCGGACCAGCGCTTAAAATCTTTCGGTGGAAGACTGTACGACCACAACTCCTAGCGCGCTGGTGCCTCGCTCTGAGCACAGACTCTCCTTAAGCTTGCAAATCAAATAAGCCTGTTTGGAACACTGGGACGACCGATGAATACTTTCCGAAAGAAAAGTTGTTTAGAACTTGGTAACTCAACAAATAATTGAAATTACCTACAATTATTATTACAGCAAATACCTAAAATCACCTAGAATTTCATTCATGAACTCAAGTTTTTGCCGGTCCGAGTTGGAGACCGATCACGAGATTCTTTGTCCATGGGTTAGAACATAAATATCTCACAAACCTGTATTCGAAAATAGAAGCACTGAATTGGACGTCTACTTAGCACCCTCTAGGTTCCCTGATTCCGGCAATGCTGAATAGAGGGGAGAAGTAGTGCACCACAGGGGCCGTAAGGTACGCTTCCTCAAACAGGGGAGGGTCCCCTCGCCATGTACGGCTTTGCAGGAACCTCGGCATGGTATAGTGGTTGATATCTTTTGCTAAGCTTTCAATGAGTTGTTATGCATACATGGGCCAACATTAGGGTAGGATCGTCTTTTCCAAAGTCTGCAAGGATCGAAGCAGTTTGTGAATGATCCTCGAGCAAACAAATCTAG
>MU874129.1:2420-13175 GCA_036418205.1 Ostertagia ostertagi
CTAGTCCACGAGGTATGCTGGCATAATTGAAACCTAATGTTCTAACAAATAATTTTCTGGTGAAACCATTCTGTACCTTTTCTAGGTTGTCCAAGCCTCATGAGCCGCTGTTTGGCCGATGTCATAGTTTGCGAATCGAGCGATTCGCTAGCGATCCGAGCGTTGCGCCAGCGAATCGAACGTTGCACCAGCGAATCGAACGATGCACCAGCGAGTCGAACGATGTACCAGCGACTCAATAGTGGCGGGACCCAACGTTCAAAGGAAGCCCGCCACCAAACAGTGTCCACTGTCAAGTCCCGCCACTTTCAAACAGCGTCCACTGTCACGTGACACTGTTTGAAAGTGGCGGGCTTCCTTTGAACGTTGGGTCCCGCCACTATTGAGTCGCTGGTACATAGTTCGACTCGCTGGTGCAACGTTCGATTCGCTGGCGCAACGCTCGGATCCAGCGATTCGCAAACTATGACATCGGCCTATGAGGGAGCGCAGGCGGGAGCATCAAAAAGAGGGGATTCGAAGGATCAAGCTAAAGTAGCTCGTAGACGCTTCCTAGGCAGATGTAACTCTCTCGTCAAGGTTACAGAATGCATGACTGACCCTGTGTGAGACCCAGTCAAGCTAACCCTTCGCGAGTCATGCCAGTTGTGAAACGGTGCAGGTATATCCCTTTCAACCATGTAATAATCTCAAGCTTTTGCCAGCCAATGTGTGGTCACTGATGAGTTTTTGAATGTATCTGTGCGTTGGTATTGCTACATTTCATAGCACAGTAATTTGATGGAACACTATGAAGTTAGTATATAGTAAACATAGTAATATGCAGTAAAAATGAACATTATAGTTACCATCGAACGGAGTGACAATGAATGCAGAAGCACCTCCAGCCACCAGCCCCGCCAGGAACGACACCCAGGCAACAGCGTCACCGCAGCCACCTTTTTTACGTGGTCCCTGAAGGAAAATCAACGTTCACTTGGAAAACTTTGCTCAAAATCGCCATTGAAATGAGACTGCGCCCGGTTAACCTCAAGAAAAAAGAAGTTGGCTAAAACACGCAAATTGTACCCCCTTCGTCCTTGTTGCGCTATGACACTCTATACCACTTCACTCACCAGTGAATCGAGATGAGCGAACAGTGGGAAGTAGATCATTGAAAATGTGACGTCACGTGCAAGTGTGGAGTTTAGGCCCCTGAAAATCGAATATTCTTACAGCTGGTTTAGCAGTGATCTATGAAGCGACTACTAATGGTAAGTTTAGGAAGGGGACTAATGGTAAGTTGAAAAGCCGATGACCAAGAGGTGTGGGTGAAGAGGTCGCGTTTGCGGCGGCGTGCCATGACCGAGCGATCGCGCGCGGCGGAATGGCGGTCTTACCGTGGCTGTGGCTCTTAGAGCACGTGTGACGTCATGGAGCGCAGTTCTCCTTCTCAGGTCAGGCCAATTTGTAAGCATAAGCCTAAGCCTAAGCCTGAACCAAGCTTAACCTCACAAGGGAGGTCTTTCAGGGCAAGGTGCGCTTTTTCAAACGGTTTTGTGCATATTGTAGGGACGCATGTAGGGAACGCAAAACCATGTTTCATTTTCGCTGAACGGTTATAGCAGTACCAAAAAAGAAGCATAAGGTACTGTTAAGGGTTCGATCCCCCGTGGCGACTAAATTTTGCATTTGGGTTGGCGCCTACGGTTTGGTGCCAAATCGCGCTAAATATCAAAATCAGATGTCAAATTCATCGTCAGGACCATTTTGAAGCCAACAAGTGGCCGCCAACCTTGATTGCAAAATTTAGTCGCCGCGGGGATTGAACCATCAAGAGTATTATTCACCACTTTTTTGGTACTACTAAAACCGTTCAGCGAAAACGAAACATGGTTTTGTGGTCCATACATGCGTCCCTACAACATGTACTAAACCGTTTCCAAAAGCGCACCTTGCCCTGAAAGACCTCCCTTGTTAGAATTCAATGATCGCGCAGCACTGGTGACCTGATCCCGGGAAGAGAACTGAACTGTCTCCCGACCAGGGTCAAGCGTGCGTTGAGGAATCCTCGACATGTCACAGAGGGGGGGTCGTATTGGCCCGCTGGGGAGAGATCGGGCCCGATTGATACAGTAGGATCATCGTCGGAGGACAAACATTAAGGATCGAATCGATACCAGGCCAGAGTATTTCCAATAACAATTGATTCCGTCCACACAAAATCTTTTTTGCAGAGAGAAAGCACGAGGATTTTGAATCTGCTCCTACTTCAGTATGTAATCGCTCCTGCAAGGAGCTATAGTCGTTGGGATAGTGCTAATGTAGCGAAAAAGTACCTTTCGGCGGTACTCGGGCAAAAATCCTCAACGTGGCCATTTTTTAAATAGTGAACGTATTTAGCAGTTTAGTTGCCTTTAGAAGAGCAAATCTTCTAGTTTATGATGACGTATTAACTTTCCAGATTGCATGAGTTTGAACGGAGTTATGGCTTTGGAAAGCGTAAAAACTCGCACTCATCACGAATTTTCCTCGTTAATTTTGCAAAAATCCTCAACGTGGCCATTTTTTGAGTACTGGACGTATGAAGCTGCTTTAGCGACCGTTTGATAGAGAAAATCTTCTAGTTTTGTATGACGTATCAACTTTTTGAATTTGACGGAAATGAAGCAAGTTATTGCTCCGGAAAGTGTAAAAACTCGTGCTCGTCTCGAATTTTCCTCGTTATTTGATCTAAATTTGTTATTTCTTATAACTTCCTGTAATTTCAGTACTGATTAGAAAAAGCTCTTCACAAAACTCCCAAATCTGCTTTCAGATTGAAAATTCGTTAATTTGAAGAAAGTTATAATCATTTGAATATTTGTTCAAATTTCAATAGTAAATAAGCTGCTCCACGGTCAACGCCAAAGTCCAGTCAACACACAGCTGGCGAAGGCTTTTACAAAGGCTTCCTTTGAGCGAAAGGGGACGTGTAAATTGAGAACCATAATCTGTGTAGTACTAGAATTTGGTAAGTCTTGTGGAGGAAATAAACAAAGAAGAGGTGTTGTCATAGTACGCCCATTTCTAGTGACTAGTTTGACGTTTTTTGCTCCGTTTCTCGTTTGCTCGTTTGACAGGACTCGTCATTAATGATCATTCTTTGACTTTTTCACTTTTATACTTTTTAAACGAGTTTTTTGTGGACGGTGGGGTAGCAGGGCTTTTTTATGAGCAGTTTTGGTGGAGAATTAAACAACTTTTTCATAGTTCGGCTTTTGAAGAGGGTTGTTTCATGGACTTCGGCCTTCGGCAGAGGGAGGGGGGTCGTATTTCCGAATTTTCCTCGACGCCTCGCTTGACCCTGCCCGACGTCATGCAATACAACGCAACGACATCGAATACTGACTAACGAATACTGAATACATCTCTATTTGAGTACAACTTCAGCTGGGCCTACATAGTCCTTTTAATTGCATTTGCCGAAATTCGGCTTTTGATAAATTCGTCCTAAAGAATCTCCTTATTACCTTCAGCGCTGCCTAGCTGGTTCACTTAGTTAATGTTCTGTGTTCTCTAATTTTCTTTGATGCTCGGATGTGAATTAGTATAGCGCACCTAAGCGTGCAATAAATAAATAAATACCATGATGGTCATTCGGGGCCGCCCGACAACTCGTCGAACAAACTGGTCCTGATGACGCGCTTACCGTACTTCGTTGAAAGTTTTAATCAATATCCTATTGCTCCCTTAATTCCACAAATTCCGCTCCCAAACATCATTAAAATAATAGTTACCACAGCTCACTCAAATCTCGGTAACTTACTTGTATAAACCAGCAATGCCATGCTGTCGAACGAGATTTCTGGCGACACTGAGTGCTGTTAACTTTTTCTCACCTTTGACTGAAATTTGCACGCTATTATCGCATGAGAATATTCAGCGTTCGCGAGGCTCTATCCCGCGTTGAACCTTCTTTTTTGAACCACCACTGCTTTAGTTCATTTGGCCATGGTTACTGTCGTGCAGCAGTCTAGCAAGGCGCGAGAGGGCTGGGAAATTGCAATGCCGCGCGTAGCACGTTCGCGCCGATGGTGTAACTCGTACTTCCCCAGCTTTTCATGCGGGTTGAGTCAGCTCTCCCCGAACTGCTTACTTGCCATAGGCTCACGACTTCCTTGTTTTGCACTGAAAATTCCTTACTTGCGCTGAAACGCGCGATTATGCCACGCGTCGCGGCGTCGACTGCCTCCCCCCCCCCCCCCGCCCGTTCAACTACGTTAGCACCCAGAGGCAAAACCAACCAGTCATATGACGCACAAACTGTATCCAACCTGCAGTACGCCCTTGGTCTTGCATCTGGATTTTCAACAGCTCCATAGGAGTTGTGACGGTCATTTGAAACACTGCGGTGAGGCCGCCGGCAATCATTCCTCGAAACACGCTTAACCTCCTGGAACGAGATTTCTTATAACCGTATTGCGAACGAGGGGACATTTTCCCTACTTTCACAAGGCATGAATCTCCTAACGCTCTTGAAAGCGATTTCTATGGTCAAACTATAATAAGTTGATAATCCCACTCTGGTATGAAAGAAGAAATGCGAAGTGGACCGGAAGTGGAGAAAAAAGGAAAGGAAATTGTCAAAATAAAGGAAATTCAAAGCTTCTCGCCCTACGCTGCGAAGAGGTTTAGAAGCAGACGGCTAGGTAAGAGATAGTGTGACTTGCGGAGAGGGAAAAGAAGTTTGAGTCGGGAGAGCATTGCTGATTAACAATACGACACACGTAGGATATGACGACTGACGGGCACGGATCCCTCTAGGAGCAGCAGGATCCAAGTCCAAGTGTTCACATACTCGAAAGTTGCGTAACTACTGCCGTTTCGACCTTAATTAAACCTTAAAGGAATCTTCCACGGACCATGGACCAGTGGGCGGGACAGGTAGGTACGGATCCACGTGTCGAACGCACGAACGTGAACAGGATTCACTTCAAACCTTCCCATGAACGTGGATCCGTACCTACCATGCATTTCGTCGCAAAACCACTTCCGGTCCCGCCCACTGGTCCATGGTCCGCTTCTTTAAATTCACAGAAGACACTCCTTCAGTGGAGCTGAGCCTATCCTTAGAAGCTTAAAATACATGTTCAGAGGAATTCTCCCCGTAACTGAGGTAGGTAGAGAGTCAACGAAAGATGAACACCGCGACACTGAAATGACTTGAAAGCGCGTGGCAAGTGCGCAAATGATAGGGTATTGCTTTCCCCGCTGCAACCCATTTTATACTCGTTCCGCGATGCCTGCACCCTTTCGTATAACGTGCTCATTCTCGTTTTCCCACTTCTCGGCGCGTTGTGTCTCACCGTTGTGCACAGTCAACCTCACAAGGGTCCTGAAATCGGATTTTTACTTGGTCTTTTTGATTTTTTTCAGCCCCTCTGACATGTCCGTCTTCGCTTCTCTTGTTTCATTTGAGAAGAACACACGCATAATTAGACCAAAACTCGTGCCTTTAAAGCCTGCACGTTTCATCATGTTAGTACTATTACTTCAATCCTTTACAAAACCCACTTCTGTCCTGGAACGGAGAGGTGATACCGAAAGAAGTCATTAGCGGCGAGTTTGATAGCTTTTTCTGGTGTAATCAGTAGAATATTCACAGCGGAACCAGAGTAGATTGCACGAATCTGAAGAGTTTGCATAGTAAACTCCAAACTCTCTCATCTTGAAACCTCAGCATTACTCCTTGTTACTGTGTGTCTTTGCTTCTGTCTTCAGGTTGATAGGTGTACTATTTAATCGGCCAACGTTTTGACCTCCACGTTTTCAAAAGCCTGACATTGGCTCAAGGCTCTGAAATTGCTCAATACCCCACCGAACGCCCCCTTTCAGCGTTTATGATGTCATTTCGGGTACCCCCCCCAGGAGGCCCGTCGCGCGACAAGAAGGCGAGTCAGCGGACGAGTTCCGCGCGTACTGTAGGGATTTCGCGTCAAGTTAAATAGAATGTTCCATTGTACGTCCTTACATCGCTCACGCGCTGCGACTCGTCCGCGACTCTGCCTTCTTGCCGCGACGGGCCTCCTGGGGTCTCGTGCCGTCGGTGCCTGTCATTTCCAAGGCGTCGGGAAAGTCAGATTAACTGAGAGCATGAGCCCACGCCATGTCAGATTTCAGTGGAGTGCAGTGTAGTTAATTTCACACACAACGTTAGGATAGGCATACATTTGTAATGATATGCGATAGTTCGTTAGCGTCTTGTACAATTATTTGCAGTTAAGGACGTGCAACGATTCGCTATAGAGGAAACGGCCGGCAATGTGCCGGCAAGAGTCATGGTGTGAGCTGCCCATTCATTTTGGTATGTTCAGTCCTTGACTTCGGCTGAAGTCAGAATGAGTCCAACGCTTTTCTAGCCAATCTATTACTCATGAGCCAGTAGTCGTGCATCTATATTAAAGTTCATTACACATGTATTCTCCTGTGTTCTCCTACGTTCAACTAAATACTCACGTATACCAATGCTGGATGTTCTTTCGTAATATACTGAGAAGTTCTACCACGTTCCCACGGACATGGAGTTACATTCACTCTCACTCGATATCATTAAATACGCCTGTTAAAGCAGTAACTCCACGGGCCGAAGGGCGAGAATGGGACCATGCGTCTTACGAGTATATCATCAGACTGAGTCGTGACATGGTTAATCCAATACAGTCAATATCTCGCAGAGTTCTGTGGTCGTGTCACCCGCGAAATGACGCGCAAGCCAACGCTTGATAGAAAGTTGCGCGGATAAGCTGCTTCAAGCACGCTTGGCTGATATCTGGCGGAGTATTTTATCCACACAACATCTATCAAGTGCGTTGGCTGCCACGTCATTTCCGGTGACGCGCCCAATCAGGCTTCGAGATTGACGTGGTAATGGAGAGAACGTAGAACTTTGCAGTTCGGGACAAACACCTGCTGGGTAAACGGGCGCAAGTAATCTGGACTATCGCCGAGAGCAAAGGGACAAACAGAGACAGTATGTTAATTATTGTGGAGCCTATTGCACTCCATACTACAACACCAGAAGGGATGAGAGAGGTCAAATTTTTTTGCTGAAAATTCTCATATAAGGGTTATGGGGGGTCCTGATAATGAATATGAGGTCCATTTTTGGCGCTGGCGCCATATGGCGCCTTGACTGAATCTCACCAATTTCGTAAGTAAACTCGTAATATAGGGGTTATTTGGAGTCCTAATTACGATTATTACATTCGCTTTTGTCGTTGGAGCTATTTAGTACCTATTTCCTGCTCGTCTGCGCCCTCTCACGAATTGGATCGCAATCAGGACTAAGCTTTTGGAGAGTGGAAGGCTCTAAAGTTGAGTGAGAAGCACTCTTTGATCTCACACTCTTCAACTTTTGCCACACGTTACTTGGTTTACCCACTAAACCGCGGTCACTCCTTTTACCTAGGCTCGGTCCTAGGAGATGAGTGAGAGAGCTCAGAAAAGCAGAAAATTATTAGGTTGGAAAGAAAGTTCTGCAACACTCTTTCCAAAATTTTCTTTTTTTCTGAAAAATTCATAGGTAACATTTATGACTACCAAATGATAGAGCATTCTCAAGGCTTCAATCCACGAGGTGGATATAAGTTCTGCAGTCAGTAGTTATCCAAGAAAATTCAAAAAATCTCGACCACTAGCAAATCCGTACTCCGAGTCACTGTCTAGTACAAATGTCTACAAAACCATGGATTCGTGTCAACGACTGACACTATCTGCAATAGCTTCTAATGGCATGCCGTTCAGCGATACAGCGTGTTTCACCTTTACCAGCGCTTCCGATCTTTTGATATTTTTATAAGAAGCCAGCAGCATCCCTCACACTCCATTACAGGTAGGGCTCTTACAGAAGCTCCACTACATACCCTTCGTTATGGGCACCATTGTGTAGGCAGTGGCCTAGGTTGTGGAGTACCAGAAGCTGGCCGAGGTAGCTCGTCAAGAGCCCTCGTACCGCGACAATATTCATTTCTTTCATGACATTGCGAATCACCATGATCCGAAATGAGCCCGGTAAGAAATTCTGGAGTTGCGGCAAGATTTCTTTCCTCTCTTAGCGTAATCCTCCTGGTCGAGCTGTAAATAAGTGCTACCTATCCTGGACCTTTAATCATCATCTTTATAACGAAATAATCAGACGATCAACTCCAACTCGAAAGTGAGGTCGCCTCCTTTCTCGACTCGCACTCCGCTGGGTTTTGGCAGAGGAGGATCAAGAAATTTTCTGAGCGATGGAGACAAGTGGTGGACACTCATGGTAGATATAAGACCGGTCAGAAGTTGTAACCAAAAAAGATAAAATTAAAATCAAAAATTTGAAAAAGTGTTGCAGGACTTTCTTTCCAACCTAATACAATTGCAAAAACGGCGCGAACGAAAAAACCGAGTGTCATATTTGCGATCAGGGCCTCAAATAATATCTATATGCAAGTTTACAGCGAATTCGGTGAGATTTAAGTATCGGCGGGCAACTGGGCGCGTCTGGCGCCAATTTGGCGTCAACGTCGAAAATGGATTTTCATATTCGTGATCAGGACCTCCGATAACCCCCATAGAAAAAGTTTCAGAAAAATTTTGACTATTTTACCTGGGGTTGTAATAGCAATAGTGCCTCATTTTGATATCAATTACACGATATTTGTTCATGAGATAGAGATTTTGCCAAAAAAGCGAAAGCATTCTGAATTTGAGCAAGAAATCAAGGAATTAACAACAGAAATGAGTGTGTAACAAGTACAATAACTCTTGCCGTTTATGCACATTGACGAACTGTTTCCTCAATAACGAATGTGCACGTCCTAAACATCACGCTCGCACAAGAACTGCTACCCTCGCCTTCAAATAATCAGAAATTGTGCTTTTGAAGAAATGGAACATGGGCATGCGTACCGTAGCTAACTGTCTCATTTGAAAAGGTGACATCACGTGCGCTGAGCAGAATTTTCTTGAGGGGGGGGGGGGGGCGGGGGGGGGGGGGGGGCGGGGGGGGGGGGGGGGCGGGTATCGATGCACGTTAATGCCACGTCAATTTTGCGCTGCCTCAGTCTGGTCATTGAACGCAAGGGTGAGTTATCTGAATATCGCATCGCTGCTAAGTATACATACTACCTGGGTTAGCATTACCCAGTCGCGTGGAGGGGAAGGTGCATACCTTGCATGTTCTGATATTTCCCAATCCATCCTGAGATGACGTCAAAAACGCTTGAAGGAAAGGAATAGTGGTGGAATAAAGAGCAATTTTAAAGCCTTGAGATCTAGGCACTATTGCATCATTACAACCCCAGTGGGGGTGAGATGGGTCAAAAAATAATTTTCGCTGAAGCGGGGGTTATCGAGGGTCCTGATCACGAATATGACATCCTTTTTTGGCGCTGGCGCCAAATTGGCGCCATTGGCGCCACACTGATTATCACCAAATTCGCTGTAAACTTCTGAATAGGGGTTATTTGGGGCCCTGATCACGAATATGACACTCGTTTTTGACATTCGTGCTGTTTAACGCATATTTTCTGCTTTTCTAAGCTTTCTCACCTATAGCGCCTAGGACTAAGCTTAGGGGAGGGGAGTGAAACTCCGGAGTGGGTAAACCACGCACCGTGTGGCAAAAGTTGGAGTGTGTTAGACCACAGGGGAGTGGCCTACTCACTTTGGAGCCCTCCACTATTCAAAGGCTTAGTCCTGATTGCGATCTAATTAGTGCGAGGGCGCAGACGAGCAGGAAATAGGCGCCGAATAGCGCTAACAACAAAAACGAATGTCATATTCGTAATCAGGACCCCAAATAACCCCTATACAGAAGTTTACAGCGAATTTAGTGGGAATCAGTCGTGGCGCCACCTGGCGCCAAATGGCGCCAATTGGCGCCAGCGCCAAAAATGAATGTCATATTCGTGATCAGGACCCTCGATAACCCCCATAGCGAAGTTTCAGCGAAAATTATTTTTTGACCCATCTCACCCCTACTGGGGTTGTAATAGTGCAATAGTGCCGAGATCTGTTTAGGCCTTTAAAAAGGACGTGAAGGTTGACGTTGGCCGAGAAAATGTTCAACCTACCAACTTCGGGGCAGGAGCAAAGACTCACAGTAAGTGCACATATGTGGTATGGGTTGAGCGGAAATTATCCGCCGTTTTTCCAGGCTCATGGCCGTTTGCTTTTTCGTTGATTACTTTAGAAGATTATATCGTATCCTCAAAGGGCGCAATCTATTGTACGTATAGAACACCTGTGTTTGGCTTCACTGAACTCACACCTAGGTAAAATTGCAGTTAAGTTAATTAGTTAATTAAGTTCATGTTGCATGAGTAGAAGTTGAGCTCGAAACCCAATGCTGCTGCATCTGCTCGCAGAATCAAAAAAGCCTGGGATGAAGGCACAGTTGCAGAGAGGACTTCGAGAGCATTTGTTGATTAATCATTTGTTGTTGTTTTTTTGGTTTTCATAATAAAATTATGTGTGAAATGAAATGAAAGGATAATTTCCGCTCAACCTAATATTTCACAAATCATTAAAGACCGCTGCTCGTCCAAAATACGTGACGTTAAGGGTGCGGTCGAGTAGCTTTCAGCATGGCTCCATTTGCAACCGTGCATTCGTTTCTTGCGAAACGTGGATGACTTCGTTTTTAATGTGGAGACAAAACCTTTGAGAAGAAAGATGTGCCGCCAGAGTTCCAGGTTTTCCGCGCACAGTCGACACTGAAAACAAGAAGGTTACTATTATCTTACGGAACGAGAT
>MU874141.1:2513-13815 GCA_036418205.1 Ostertagia ostertagi
TTCTTTTCACTCCAATATCCTACGTGTTCAAATAGTTGTAACCCGCTGCGTTCTATCCATCACATTACCACTCTGGATTCTTGCTGATGAATAGGTAATGATGCTCGCCCTTTTCCGCAAGTCCTCAAAAAAACAAGCATCTCAATTCTTCGAGGTTTTAATGTGCTATTCTTCTTGCTAGACGATCACTTTGAAGCTCGGCGCTCATGGGTTCAGGGTGACATTGAAAACAGGGCATTTGAAAACAGCGTCTGGGTGACATTAGCGCTAAGCCCAGAAAACAGAAAACGGAGAAGCTTTAGGGAAAACAAATGTTGCTCACGTCCTGTCCCTAATCCCTTCCCTCCCTGAAGCAGCGTTCAGAGTTGGCCATCGTATCTGCAGTTGGGTGATTAGACATTAGGTCATGATTTCAAAAGGAAGGGTACGTATAGTTGAGGCGATTGAGCGGGTAAGCCATTAGGCGGGTATGCGATTAGGCCATTAGGCGAGCAGGCGATAATATATGGATACGCATTGATTAGTCGCTTCGCCCATTGAACGGTCGCCTAATCGCCTACTCGTCTAATCGCCTTAATCGACACATATCCCTCCCCTTCTGGTCTTATCGCCTAAAATCGCCTGTACGATCGCCAACTCTGAACTCTGCCTAATGGAGCATTTAGAGTTGGCGATCGTACGCGCGATTCGGCGATTAGGCGATCAACGTGGGCGGAGCAACGAATCAATACGTATCCTTCTCTTATCGCCTACTCGCCTACTCGCCTAATCGCCTAATCGATACGTATACTTTTCTTAAATATCGCCTACTCGCCTAATCGCCTAATCGATACGTATACTTTTCTTTTTGAATCATCGCCTAATCGCCTAATCGCCTAATCGCACGTACGATCGCCAACTATGAACGCTCCATAAGGCTTGTTCTCAAGTGGCTCATTCGCTTCAGTGTTTCTTCTAACGACATGAGCGCCGTTCTCTTCGGAACGGAATTGCTTTCCTTGAGTCATCATCGGGCGAACACAACATACCTCGATACTTTCTTCGTCTGAGAATTTTATGAACCAACTTCATTAAACCTCCACATAGTTTGAGAAACGATGCTAGGATTGGTTCATAAGTAACTCTAGTCCAGTGGAGTTACTGTTGGATCCGGACAACCTGGAAATCACATTACTTGGGCTATAACGATCAAGTTCACTATTATACAAACAGTCTGAAGACATACCTTCACTGCTCATGTTGAGTAATCAATGAACATTACTCACGTACCATACTCGCTGATAACCAAAGTGAAAACAATGATCAATCAGGTTATCATTAACAATGTGCAGCAGATCAGATAAACATTGTAGTCAACCAAAGTTCACGAGGATGAAAAGATGCTTTCATGATGTTCATACAAGCCGGACGCTGGGCTAGGGCTTTTTCATCGAGAGCGCGTGGCTTTAGCTGCACATTTACAGCTCATTTTGGTTGCTTTTCTTCTTCTCTAAACTTAGGAGTGGTTTCTTAAAGGCAGCGATTACGATAAAGAAGGAAGCGCATCGGGGAAGCATATGCACGAAGCAGTTACTTGGCTGCCAAGGAAGCGAGATGTGGCGCTTTCACGACGAAAGGTGCGCTGGTTGCTGAGCAGGACTTCGAAAGCACTCCCCAAAAGCGATCCGCCCACTAGTTTAGTTGGTGATTTGGACGAGCTGCGTTGCCAGCAGCGGCACAACTGGAGCAACTCGATTGGAGCGTGGTTTGGCATGGTGCCACCAAACGCGTTGCGATGAACTCGTTCATACGTCCGCTTTCTGAGCTGTTACCTGTTCATGAGTGAAAACCAACGGCCAAAAAAGGGTCCCGTTTTGCGTTTTCTTGACGGATTTCTCCGCTTTTTTCGCTTTGGCGTACATTTAGCACATGGCTAACAATTGAACACACCCACATTTCTCAAAAACCTTCTTATCGCAGATATCTCTTATTTATCGCGATTCGCTGCCTTTGAGGTTTAGCTTCGGAAAACATCTACAGCTTTTCAGTGACGTCGAAGCAGTGATACAATACTAAAGGCGACGCGTTTTGATGACTTGTCAGGACCTTTCCCAGCAGATTGGTCGGTAATACGCACGAGCAACGGCACTTCACCAATACTTCAATACTGCAGCAAACGCACGGTCCACCAGAACATCTCAAAGCCAAGAGTCAGGATTGAAATGATTGGTGATTCACATTCAGGGGCTGAATTCCACTCAAATGTGAAATTAGTGTTGGAAGAGGACCTTCAGGGAGAAAAATAAGAAGAAAACGTTGAAGTACACAGCATACAAGCTATTCTGCTCTACGTGCGAGATAGAATTCAAAAGCAGACAGGGAGATGAGAATAATGTGAGCGAGGAGAGCGGTAAAGAAGTCCGAGAAGAGGGAACATAGAATTTCAACATTGTGACGCAGACAAGATCTCGAACAGTAGGCGGAGCATGACAGACTCGTGAGTTTGCCGAATTCTTAGCGCTAGCTTTTACCAGGAAGGTCTTTCAGGGCGTGACGAAGCTTTTTGAAAACGGTCTTTTGCATGATATAGGGGCAGATGCGGGGAACCACAGAACCATGTTTAATTTTTCCTGAACGGCCCTCTGAATACCAGAAAAGGGGTCCCTAGTTCGATTCCTCTTGGTGACAAATTTTTGCATTTCGAGTTGACGTTCCAAAATTCGCGCAAAATGGAGTTCTGATTGTTCTGGTTGGTTCTAACTCCATTTTGCGCGAATTTTGGCACGTCAACTCGAAATGCAAAAATTTGTTACCACGAGGAATCGAACTAGGGACCTCCTTTTCTGGTATTCAGAGGGCCGTTCAGGAAAAATTAAACATGGTTCTGTGGTCCCCGCATCTGCCCCTATATCATGCAAAAGACCGTTTTCAAAAAGCTCGTCACGCCCTGAAAGACCTTCCTGGTAGTTACTCCTTATTGTAGCAAGGTGCGCCGCATCTTTGCACTTGCGTAACTAGCACTTCTTTCCAAGGGCTTCTCAAGTGGGTCTGAGCCCGAAAAATTACAAGTTGCTGCCTTTAACCCATTCGTGACCGCGTGGGATTGCGCAATGGCAGTACAGTCAGGAAATTTTTGTTCAATAAAATTTGAGTGGACGGAGATTTCCTCTACCCAGGGCTGACGTAGATGAATGAGGGTATGAGGATTATTTTCATGGAAGAAAATGTTCCAAATCCCATTTGAAACGCGGTAGCCAACGGTGGATGCCATTGCTCGAGTGAGGTTTCTTTGTCAGCCACCACGGGGCTGACATTGTCACGAATGGGTTAAAAAGCGATTAGAACGTTGGCCCGGGTAACGGGCTATAGACGTAGTGCAGTTCTTCTACAGTGAAATACTTCTGTTTCCACTTGTTTGCTCCGTGCAACTTCCCACGACTGGTCGTATTTTCTTAGGAGTTCGGATTTTGAAAAACACGAAGGAGAGCTTTTTTAAGGGTCATTGGGCATTTGAACTTATGGAAAGGCTTCTGAAAAAAAAACGTGGGCGCTGCAAGCTTCTGGATACTTCCTACAGTTTTTTCTCCAATGGCTTGTTGGGCGGCGTTGGTGTAGAAGAAGTTGGTGCGACATTCTAAACACGAGTGTTTCACAAGTATGCTGGGTTGTGAAAACTTTCGCTCCAGGCGGGACTAGAACCCGCACCTCTCGCTTCCCGGGCAAGTGCGCTACCAGTTACGAGACACCATTTCGTCCAACTCAGCTTCTCATGGTATACGTACCATAGCTTGTCAGCACTCACACGTATAACGTACTAAACACGAGTCTTGCTCAGACTATATCTTAGGCCGACAAGCTTTCTGCCCCTCCAGGTTTACTGACCCTTAAAAAAGCTCAAAGTCTTCCTACCATGAGCGGCTAAAAAGGCAACATCTTGGAGAAGCTAGAACAACAGCTGTTCTCGTAAGTCATTCCATAAGTCCAACTCATTCAAATGTTACTGCGATTTCAAATGTAAGCAGAAGGTGTGGCGCACTGAGGGCGAAGACCGTTGTATGTTTTTGCTTCAACGGCTTGTTGAGTGCACTCTGTGTGATTTAGTCTTCGGCCATACTGATGAAATAGCCGTCGTCGAGTTTAGTACAGCGATTTGTTCACGTTTAATCGCTTCAGCAACGCTCGGCGCCGTCACGTCGCCCCAAAAACGAGTTGATAGATAATGTTTTCTGGATGCCAAGGATCGTTCTCAAAAGTAGTAGATAGCCAGAATTGACTGTATGAAAACTGCTTCTAATTGAACTGGAACAAATATAGAACATTCAAGAATTGTAACATAAGAACAAGTGCAACAAAACGAAGACGGCCGTCCTTATTTTCATTGCTTATTAGTTCAGTAAAAGACAATTCTTGATTCTGCAGCTTCTCTCTTCTTGCAACCTTGGCGTAGTAGGTTATAATGTGTGTCAAATGTTAAGCCTTATGAGGTTGGTCGGTGGATCATTCATCTGAGCGGGCCAACGTTTCGACTGATCGTCGTTTTCGAAGGCCCTGGTCCCAGCGTTTGTGCAGAAAAATCCGCTTCTAGAACTACTCAACGCTAAAGCTTGGTGACATTTTTCTCCGCTTAAACGATGGCACCAGGGCCCCAAAGACGACGATCCAGTCAAATGTTAGGCCGTTCGAATAAATGGGCCACCAACGAAACTCGGAAGGGAGAACACCTAACACACCTCATAGGTATGCTTATATCTGAGGGTTGTGCGGATTTGGTTGTGCCGTAACTGTGGAGCCATTAAATGAGCTGCAATATTGTGGGGGACGTCTGAGGCCATTTGCTATGGGAAGCAACGGTTGGAGAAGTGACGTGTGAACGAATGAAGTACTTTGCATTTGCTCACCTTCAATGATTCTTCATAGAGGTGACTCAGGAAATGTTGATGCCATGACGACAATATCATTCGGAAGAAAACGGACTGGTACGGAAGAATAGGATGTTGACGTGCCCGCATGTGGCAATTTTACAGAGCGACTCGAAAATATCAATCTGAACGAAACCAAACGCCACGGTGTTTGTTAGATGAACAAGCTATGAAGGAATGTGTTTTTCGCGCTCGCACACACCGTCCAGTAAAAGGATAAAGGATAAAGCATTTGCCGTTGATCAATCCCTTTTTGGGATGCGGCACGCATTCTACTTCCATTTGTACATTCGCAGTGGCACTTGAATGCGATGTGGCCTATACAATGACTTGCGGGGGCCAGCCGATGTTCAATGCCCAGCCCCCGTTTTTTATCCTCCCAGACAAGTCTGGTACCAATTAACCGACCCCGGAGGGATGGAAGGCTTGGTTGGCCCGGGCGACTCACGACCCAGGATTTGATCCCGGACCGCTCGCGTGGTGAGCGCGCCACTTGTCACTACACCACTTCCGCCCCAAACACCGCCAGTACTAAGGGGATCTATGAAAAGCTTCATGTTGCGATATTAAAACTTGATTGGCGTGGCTCTTAATCTCTTGTTGAAGGCGGAGTCCACTAGGAATAGCAGCCATCAGAAACTTAAGGGTAGAGTGGCGGGCGTGGGCACGGATGAAAAATACCATGGCGCGAAACGGCTCAGCGCAAAATGAGTCTTTCTCGGCGCCGCTGGCTTGCCATTGATGCGACTCTTGTGTGCTGCCCTCTTAAAGCAAATGCTCTCCGACGGCGAGGGAGGGGGAGGGGCGTTTTGTGGCAATAGCGTCGCAGAACGGTATCTAGAATCGCACAAGGGGTATCCTTCACTGCGCAATTGCACGAAGTCCGCACACACTTAGGGGGTCGGCCACTTCTCCCGGAGCACGTTTCCCCTTCTCGCCTCGCGACGTGATAATGAAATTCTAATCTTGAAGTGTCGCAAACTCTGTTCATTCTCAGCAAAACAAAACAAAAAAACATGTGGTTCACTTTGAGGGGCTGCGAATCTTGTTCCACAAGCAGCACTTTGACTCTAAATGGGACATCACAACACATTTGAAAGGAACTATCTTTTTATTCACTGCTTTTGATTGAAATAACGCGGCAAATTTGCAATTATTATGAAGTTTTCGTGATCTTTATTTGTCGATTATATGCAGCATCAAATTCTTGTACTGTACCGTCAACACACAACATAGGGGAAGGTGCATTATTGAAACGTTAGCCTCAGTTCTTATTGATCTGTTTTCGCACGTTTGCTGTAAATTGGCTCAATCTGATGAAAAATATGTATTTTGTTCTCCAGATAACTCTGTATCTTTAATGTATGCGAGGTTATCCATTATCCAGGGTGAAAAGTGATATCACACAGCTGGGCGATGAACACTTGTGATGGAGAGGACGTGTCACTATCAAAACAATAATCAAAGCCTTATCAATGATATAGCTAGCACGCTCCTTGTAACGTGAGCATGGATTTTGTAGGCAGTTGTCTGCGTCTCGCTTGTTCCCTATACTCTCACACCTGCTTCCTTGCCTTATCGGCTGGCGTCTCTTTATTGTAGCACGTCCACCTCTTGAAATTCCTTCTTTTCGATATTTTTGGCTATCTGTTTTCCTTTTTATATTCTGGTCGTTCATTTTGTAAGACTTTTTCTATTCAAGCTCAACAACCCCACCATTGTAGCAGTTCCGGCCGAAAAAAGCCTTGTTTCTTCTGCTCAAATTCGACAGACTTGTTCACAATCCAGTCTGCTAGGTTATCGGCTTATGAACACACTACGAACGTCCACCGCTGTAGGAAACTGTAAGACACATGCACGGCTCATTAATCTTGTGACTGTGACAGTTCAATTGAAGTTACCATATCTCCGTATTCTTCTTATCCCTAGCGTTAGTCCCGCACAGTCGCAGTCCGCTGTCTTTGTCAATTGTAGCTGTTTTAACGGCTTCCGCCTCATATGTAATTTCACTTGGTGGTTCATTATTTTACATTTATTATATCTTTACAAATACCAAGAGTACGAATAAGCCTAGCCCTACGGGCTGAATTGATTGAGTTTGACCTTGTCTTTGGTCGTTCCTTGAAAAAGCGTTGACCTGAGTTTTCTTGTCACCTTCATGGGAGGCAATCCCCTCAGCGGGCCCGTCGGTCTTGAATGGTCCTCTCCAGCGCAGACCGACAGGATCCTCAGTGTGAGAGGTGAAGCCGAGCTGCTGGCGTCGTAGAAGAATCTTGTCGCTTCGACGGAGCTGATGTCAGTCATGAATACGTTCGCTCTGGTGGGAGTCTCACCCTGCTCCATCACCGCCCCTTGGCCGCTCAAACGAGCCTTGAAACGGTGGCCGTAGGAACATGATGAGTGTGGAGTTCATGATACTTTCCACCGAAAACAAATGACATAAAAGCCGAGAAAAAACGATGAGGCCGATCTTCCCCATACTCAACATGGCAAGTAAAACCTGCTGGATATTGACTTTGAATAGGGGAAAAATTGATTTTGACAAATACAATACAGTTTCTAATACAATGCTCATACACGAAATTGAAAATACTACGAAAAATATGAACGCTGTAGAAATCTACTGATCGACTGTTGTCCAGCGCTCTTTATTTCTCCAGCAATAATGGCGTTGAACGGCCCATGCAAATACAGGGCCTTCACATCTTCACCAGTAATAGATGCGCAGAAAGATGTGCGAGTTCCCCGCATAACTGTCCTCAGGGGGACACATGGATGAATCACACAGCGACTAGTTATTAGGAATACGATGAGGTCATGATGAGGTCGATCCAGACTTAAGTAGAGGTAAAGTAGTGTCCGACTGCGCATATGGCAACGTGACGGGAAGATGGTGGCCCAGAAGTGGCGAGCGACGTACGGGTTGAGAAGGCGTCGGCTCAGAGAGCAGTCGATGGAGGATCGCGACCTTCGGATGGCAGCCTTAAGTACGCAGCGTAAGACGAGTCAGCGCTATGTCCTGGCATTCCCCTCACCCCAGCTGATGTTAGTGGCTCAGCCGAAGGAAGAGGAAAGGGCAAAATAGCTAGGACACTTGCTTTCAATTATTTACTTTTCCTAGCTCATATATACAAAGATCACAGTCACACCTCAACCTCTTACACCTCCTCGCCAACCTGGATGGTGTGGAAATTAAACAAAACCCTTTTACTCGAGGAGATCAGGTAGACTTGTTGTGGTGGTGCCGACGTTGAGACTGGAGGTCCATTGCAGGATCGTCTTCCAGTAGGAGAAGCCTACCAGAGATTGTTCGTGACCTTTTTCCAGTTTGGCTTCCGTCTAAGGGCACGTGCGAAACGGAAGTCGAACTAATTCTTTGATTATTCCCCCTGAAAAATTTCTAATTTCTATGTTTTTACTCAAACCTAACTATTTTATTATTAAAACAAATTGGCCATGCCAGCGAGAAGGCGACGTTTAAGCGATGGGCTTCGTTCAGGAACTCGCCCCGCTCAGCATCAAATCCCGTCCTAGTAGTGAGGAGGATGACCAATATCCTTTTCAGGTCCTTGTACGGAATCCACTGTGTGGAGATCGATCGCAGAGTTCTTGGCGAAGTGTTTCAGTGCACGAGCCTGTCCTTGTAGAACACAATGACCGCGATAGAAGAGGGCTGTATGCCTTTAGTGAGCAGAGAAAGGAAGATCTGGTACCTTTTATGCTTTATTCTTTTTTTAAACCGCATTTCATTTGACATTGAGACACATTTTCCCAACTATTCATTGATCCGTCTAACTATAACTGAGGAACCACGAAAGAAACTACAATCAACCAATGGGGATACAGACACAATCGACCGGTTACATTGAAAAAGAGAAAAAGGTTGGCAATGAGTAGCTAAGGTGAGAAACTGAGAAAAAATGGAAATTTGCTCATCAAAGTGAAGCGAAGTTGAAAATCAATGTAGAGCGAATTGAAACTCAGGTTTGAGAATTGAACTGGAGTGAACTGAATTTAAATGGATTGACATGCGATTGAAATTCTCATTTCATCTTGGCAAAGTAATACTTGACATGTGAAAGATGTTGAGATAAATTGAAATTTCAATTGAAATTGACAAGTTGAGTATCAATTGAGAATTTGAGAACTTGAAATTGATTTGATAAATGATTGACACTCAATTCGTCAATTTTGAAATAAACTTAAATTCATTCAGATGAAAGTGTGAAGATTGGACTTGAACAAATGAAGCTGAGAAGTTCAACAATGAGAAAAATTGAAATTTGAAAACTGAGAAAAAATGAGGATGTTACATTTTGAATTTTTGGGGACAAAAAGCGCTGTGATGGGATTGTTCCCCTCTTCCTGCCACCCTCCAGTGACAGCAGTACTAAATTTTTTGCAAGATGTGGCTATTTGTTTAGCCCAACACGCCGTGCTCGCACCGATTGCACCCATGGGGCATGCGTCTACGATAAGGGTGCAAAAACACCTGCAATGCAACACGGCGTGGTGATTACCTATTGCAAAGGCTTCTCAGTCTTCGTTGGAATCTTCCATGCTTGTGTAGCCTCGGCATCTAAAGTGGAAATCGACTCACCTCGATGCCAGAATTGTGAGCAATTCGCCTCTCCTGTTTTGTCGTGTTAGTCGTAGACCTGTTCGAGGCCATTCAGCGTTCGCCCGATGGATTCCTTCGTGCAGATCGTACGCTGATCAACGACTTGAAGCAATATCTCAGATCGAGTAGTTTCTGGAGCTTTTGGATCACTTGACTACGGAGCGGTTGAGTTTTTTGTTATCGCGAGTCGTTTTGAAGATAATGTCGACTATATTTTGAATCAGTTGGATGTCTTCGCTCGACTCAGGATGCGGTTCACTTTCCTGTGAATCACTGAAACTTCTTCAGCGTTCTGATTCACTCGAGCTTCGCTCAGTGGTCGCGCTTCCATGCGTGATTGGGTTTGAGAGTTTCAGGCGGGTTTGTTGAGCATCCTCGTTGACGTTGAGTTAGAGAATCCTTTCTGGTTCTACTGAAACCTCCAGCACGTCCTTCTTCAATACTTCCTAGGTTTTCGTCTTCAAAGAGCCATTTCAACTACTCAATTACTGAATCTGGATAGAACCAACTTCTGCCACGGGTACTAGTTATTTGCCCCCACGAAACCCTTGCCACCAAGAAACCACGAGGTAACTAGTTTAGTGCCAGACCTGCACCAGATCGCACCGAATCGCACCAAAGCACCAATATGAGCACGAAGTGCACCAAACAGAAAGCACCAAAGGACCACTGCACTGCAACAATCCGAACCCGACGAGCGAACGGCTAGACTGAGGAGCATTCGTTGCGGCGGCGTGCTTATATGCCTATCATATCTATGTTGTGCAAATCTCCGAGAGAATTCTGTAGAAGTGGTAATGGATGGGAACGGATAGACTGTAAACAAAGATGAATTTTCTCTACTATACAACTTTGAAGAATAAGACTTGCACAAACTTAATTCTAAAAAGACCTACAGATGATAAATGTTTATCACTTTGTGATAAGATTGTATGTGACGTCACTGGCAATATAAGAAAGAGAAGATGTTGGAGTATAGAAACTTTATATTCTAAGAAAAGCTTGCTTGTGAGAGTATAGCTGTTCGATCGATGAGGATTCGCTCATAGACCAAACAACTCATAGACTAATGTATCACAACTCTACTTCTTATTAGTTTTTGTTCTGAGGGTTTCACTCCCCAGATATAAGTGATGGTGGTTCCATATTTCTGAATCTACACCTTACAACAATCCATTTATTATTTCTGGAACTTCCAATAAATAGAATGAACCTAAGACCGATACGACCTACGACCAATTTGATTGATGCTCTTGAATTCCTTGACTAGGAGGCCTTGAGAATTGACTTTGATATCATAAACCCTGTCTCAAAAGGGGGACGCTTGCCTCTGCGAGTCCGCCGGTCTTAGCGGCCTGATCTTTTCCTTTGCGCGGAAGGATCGGGCCTTGACGATTCAGCGATTATTGCGATGGCCGGGGGCGTCGAGGTAGCTCGGCATTCCTCGGGCCAAGAGTCAGCTGCGAAGGGAGCCCAAGCTCCCCGCTGAACGCTCCACGCGCTTAAAAGCCCTGCGGAGCAGGAGGCGGAGAAAAGAGGATGACATCATGAACGTGGAGTTCATGACAGTTTTGGCAAAGTTGATCAAGTTGCTAAACGAAGCTTAGAGTTGATCAAGTTGCGAAACGTTAACAAATTGATCAAGTTGCGAAACGAAGATTTCGCTATTTCCAAAGATGGAAATAAAAATGTTATTTTGACCGGGACTTTCTACTACTGAATGCTAACGAAAGAGGAAGCTCATGATTGACGTACGCGAGAAGGTAATCATATGAGAAACCTC
>MU874142.1:2476-13576 GCA_036418205.1 Ostertagia ostertagi
ACTATGAACCAATTCTAACCTGATTTACCGCGAGATTGTCGTGACTTGTGGTGTTTGGTCTGCACCCGACGCTCTTCTCGTTTTTCGAAAGGGAGGGTATATCTGTTCCCATTTTTGCATTGCTTTTGTTTTGTTTGTAATTTTGTTTGCTTTTTTTCTTTCTCACTTACTGAAGCTTCATCGTAAGCTCAAATTAGAACATGAGGCTTCAAAAACTTAAGATAAAATGGAGAAATTGAAAAAAACGAATTCTAGGCACTTCCGCAAAGACTAACCGATATGAACATTATATTTTTTCTGCATTGCTTCGAATGAAGTGTTTTTATCAGAATACGTAATGCACTTGAAACTTCTTGTCACAGTATTCAATCTCAGCTCATTGTCATTAGGTGACAACTGTCAGAAGGTGACGCTCATAAGAAAACCTTTGCTGTTTCCCGATGTCCGAGAAGTGATTTTGCTCAAAATTTCTTTGTATTCCTTTTTTCTGCAGTATTTTCCAGAACTCCGCTTTGATGTTTTTCTTGCTTTCTCCGATTCTCTGCGCTCGCTGCTTGATTTTGCGCTTTAAAGGCAGTGGGTACGATAAAGTAGGTGTGCATCGAGGAAGTACCCTTGATTTCGGAAGACGAGAAGAAAATCGAGTGCAGACCACACACCATAAGAGACGACGGCCAAGAAAAAAGCTTTTCTCTTGGCCGTCGTCTCTTATGATGTGTGGTCTGCACTCGATTTTCTTCTCGTCTTCCGAAATAGAGTATATGTGCGCTACTGTATGCGGTTGCTAGGTTGCAGGGAAAGCGAAAGGTGCCATTTTGGCGGTTAAAGGTGCGCCAGGTGGAGCGCAAGTAGGCACCAAACCTAAAAACCACCTCGCCTCAAAACCGCCCCGCCCACAGGGGACGTTCGTAAACCCAATATGATTATCATCCCGTTTTCACTCTGAGGGCGCATTTTGTGCTTATCAGTCACATCTTGTAATCTTTTCATGTGTTTTCGTTGTAATCTTTGTTCATATTCCATCGTGGTACCCTTTTTCAAACACCCACTGCTTGGCCGTTAACTCGTCCAGAACCCCAAACGTTTGAGGTCCCATTTCGAGGGTTCCTGATAAATTCTCTGCTCTTTTTCGCCATTGACGTGCGCTTTCGTACCCGCACTCCCACAACAAACCCACCCAGAATCATCGTACTCACGCCTTTGGAGACTTTTCAGAATCAGCTCCGTCCTTATATGCCCAAATTCCGTGAACTTTTTCCGATTTTTCTCTTCAAATGATTAAATGTAATCTCTCTGATGATCTCAGACTCCGGTTTAGAAAGACATTGATCAATTTTCGGTTTTTCAGGCAACCATGCCTCGCATGACGTGTGCTCATAAAATGAGCAACAACAAAAAGCTCGAACGGGTCGACAATCTAATCGCATTCTTGAAAGGCGCCAGCACACAACAGGTTAGCGCAAATGTTGTGTTTTTAGAGGTTTGTCACATTTGCCTTACGGTCTCGCACATATTCTATTCATATGGAATCAATTTGATGAGTTACCAGTAATTTTTAGGTGGGGTTCCCTTGGGTTTTTAAAGGGACCATGGTGGTGGAGGAAATACGCTAAAATGGATGGTGACGTGTACGTAGAATTTGCTGTTTCAGGAGCTGTATATGTACCCCGAGATTTAGCCATTGCAATTGATGAACACAATAGCTGTCGGTTATTTCATTGACTTGGAACATCTCTCCCCTCCCCCTTCGGGTTCCATACCATGAATCGAGACAATCGTCTCCTGCTTGCCTGTGGGACTCCTAAAGTTGAAAGATAAAGAAATTCACAAAGACGAAGTTCGAATAAGGGGAAATTTTCCTAGTGGAGAGGCAGGTGGACCTCCTGCGAACCAACCGACACGCAGCTTGTATCAAAGCGTATGCCTCCGACGATCTGACATGGCCTTTCCGGTGCGCTATTGGCGCGGTACCTCGCGCTGTCACGTGTCTGACTCTCTAGCCGTTCAGCGGCGAGAGAGCGCTAGCGTTAAAGAGGGCAGCACCGATGAGAGTCGCATCTAGGCGGAACCGACGGGCGACTGGCCATTTTCATGGTTTTTTTTTCTAACGTGCATCACTGATCACCTCTAACTAAATGTCACTGGGCTCCATTTTCATCGTAAAATCCGTCTTTAAATACGACGTTTTAGAGCTTATAAATAAACTAAGGTTACGGTGAACCATGAACTTCTTTGCTATGGCAAGGTTGACACCACCTGCCTATCACAGCTAAGCCAGGTAGCTAGCTATAAGGGACTGGTTCTCCACTAATTGACAACTGTAAGGGCATGAGCCTCGCATCCGACCCTGTCCACAACCATAGGATCGTACGGAAGCATTTTGACCTAGACAATGACCTGCACGGGCCAACCAGGGCTAGAGCTATTACTTCTGTCCTCCCCGATGATTACTCCTCAACAAATAACCATCAGGAATATAATGCAGGCTCAACAAGACGGTTTCGTATCTCCAAAGCAGGAAACGAACTTCCACAGCCACTACCTGTGCCTAATCAAGCCTATATGAAGCAGATGGAGTCAAATTCACCAGGGTCAACCGTCCGTTGGACAAAGTCCAACGCATGGCTCTCTAGCGTGTGAGAGTAATGCCGAGAGTGAACGTACGCACGGAGACACAGACGGCTCGCGCAAGGCGAGTGCGAATGCCGGCGCGGAGAGCGGTCAACGTCGGTCCAATGTCGGTCCAACGTAACGGTTGACCCTGCTCCACTTGCACTTCACCAAGCCTAAATAAAGCAGATGGAGTCAGTTTCTTGTTTAATAAATTTTAGAAGGTTTCACGGCACTATTTACCCGTTTGTGCCCCAATCCTCATGAACTTACAATTGAACGCATTCCACTCGAAATTTGTTTATGACTAAAGATTTGGCAAAAAAAGTAAGGTACTGAACGCCGGAGAAGCGGAATTTGTGGAGTGCAATGGCACGCCTACATGTGCGCGTTCTCGGGATCAAATCCTGGGTCGTGAGTCGCCCGGGCCAACCAAGCCTTCCATCCCTCCGGGGTCGGTTAATTGGTACCAGACTTGTCTGGGAGGATAAAAACACTGACTTGAACATCGGCTGGCCCCCGCAAGTCATTGTATAGGCCACATCGCATTCAAACGCCACTACGAATGTACAAATGGAAGTAGAATGCGTGCCGCATCCCAAAAAGGGATTGATCAACGGCAAATGCTTTATCCTTTTTATTTTATTAACTTCAGAAGTATTTCAACCCGTAGAACACGAAAGGCACATCAGTCTTCTGTGAGACCACTCAGCGCCTGCGCCACAGACGCCCAAGCCACCACGACAGCTTTGCGTGTCTGCGCCCGTAGCGCAGGCTACATGCTCATACGCAACGAACTAATGTGATACTCTCATGTTCTACAGGTCTAACTTCCTCCAACAACAAGTTTCCAGCAAATTTGGTGGTCCAAGATGCTTCTGGGGCTCCTGGCGACGGCACCTGTGACGCGGGTGCCATTTTCGCGCTAAAATGTGATGTTCGTATTCTACGGGTCGAATTACCCCGAAGCAAGTTTCTAGCCAAATTCACAGTCATGGACCAATTTCGATAAAAATCCGGCTCAGTTCTCGAGGAGTGGGGCAGTAAAGGGTAAATAGTGCCGGTTACACTTCACACACATTCGCTAAGAGAAGATAACGGGAAGGCAGAGCGCATAGAGAACAAAGTCCGTGCGCTGGTCTCACGCTATCTAACCCTCTTATCTTCACCGAGTTGCCTAAGCCTGATTAAACTGCCGTCTCAGAACGCTGACAAGAATTATTCCATCTGACGTGACCAAGAGTATGGGAAAATTTCGGATGGAACCAGCATGGGAAATTCTCATATAGAAAGAAGAGTAGCGGTTGGGCGTTACGCACGATTTCATTTAGTTTGGCGGTGAATAACGCCCTTGGAGAATGCCATGCATTTGACTTCCGTCCAAAATCTCATGGTTAGAATACTTGAAAGCACATTAATTTTATGCAATGATCCGGGGGAAAACGCTCCCTGGATTTTTAATTTTTCTAACTTTTTCACATCTATATCCTTGACTATCCAGACTGAGAAAGATGAAAGGGCATTGATTTCAACGATGAAATATTACTGAAAAACAAATGCAGGCGCTCATGTCTAGGGAGAACATTCGAGTGAGTGAGCTACTTATTGTACTTGGGTCTAGTCTTAGCGTTAGGGAGAGGAAGGGCTCCTGGGGGAGGAGGTGAGCAATTTTTGTACACCCTGGCACTTCTCCCCTTTCTGGGCTTATTAGTGTCACTTACTAGAGGTTTTCAAAGGTTTTAAACGTACCTCCCAAGGCCATGAGCGCCCAAGTGCAACCCGACGTTGCATGTATTTCCAGTGTTTTTGAATTTTTTAGAAAAATGTGGTATTTCAGATGTCTGCCAAATTACACGACATATGGGCTGCTCCACAGGCGACGATCACTGAGGCACGGCTACTTCTAACCCTAGGTATCCTTCGTTACTAAAGGCACATTAACCGACAGGAGGCCTGTCGCGCGGCGAGAAGGCAGAGACGCAGACGGGTCAGCGGACGAGTTCCAGCGCGTATTGGGCGATGCGGATGTACTATGGTACATTTATTTGACTTGACGCGGAAATCGTCGCAGTACGCGCTAAGCGACTCCTTCACTGAGCGCTTGCGTCTCTGCCTTCTCGCCATGCGACGGGCCTCTTGTCGGGTACCCCACACGCGACTGAGTAGATGGTCATCGCGCATGAAAATAGAAGTGAGGGGCCTGCTACCGCTTCCGTTATGCTCTCTCTGTCGTTGCGTGGCGTGACCATCTATATTGTGGATAATTGTCCTGGAGTCCTAACTTTAAAGGAGTGTGCTATCTTTTTTTGAGCTCTTTTGAGCTGTTTTTCTCTATTTCGTTCATGTGCAGAGTATACTTTCTTGGTGCCGCGATCTTCTTACGGCCGCAAATGTTGTTGTCTTAAGTTTGAACCCTTATTCATAAGCGCGCTATACGGAATGCTTATAAGACGCTATGGCCAAAGACGCTGAATGGACCGTGTCGCAGGACAGTGTGCGATAAGTGTGTGTGAAGTTCAACGACTTTTGGAGTTTTGCTGGAAAGGATCTATGACGATGTGCCGCAGGGTAGGATAGACCACGCGCTCATCTTGATCTGCTCAATCGAATTCGTCGTATTTTAGCGCTCATCAAATCGTGCGGGTCGCAATGCCGTGGTTTTGGCTGGCAATGTGGTATGGACGGTGGCGGTATTGCGTGGGTCTCGTGTACGTCGTTGCTGATATTGGCCTCAAGCGGCGGTTACTTGGACGAGACTGGTCAACTACTTGGATAGGCACTAGGTTAGCGAGATTTACTTGGGTTACTGACCTTTTGCGCTCGCTAAGAACTTGCAAGTAAGTTGCAAGTCAGGAGCAAGTGATGTGCTCGAAGCATGAGGTTATCGATATGCAGGGATTCGTATTCCGAATAACCATTTCTCTAAAGTGTTCATGAGGAAGTACGTCGAAAGCTCTCTGGTGTAGTCACGCGATGTTTTGGGGATGCTTACTAGATTGTTCTCCACACCTTCCTTGATTTTGCAGCCTGGATGAATGTGCCTTGTCAAACGGGCCAATGGTGAGCTCAGCGAATGTTTCTTTCTCTATTGGAATATGAAACGACAAATATTCCTCGAAGGTTCCACCATGTCGCGATTGTTCGGCGATCAAGTAAGCTTTTCACCTCTTTATCACCCTTCTATAATAGCTGTCTCTGTTCGATTGTTATTTTCTCCGGGAGGAGCCCCTTTTCCCATACGTGTCGTGCTGTATGTCACCGGCAATGTCCGTCGTGAGCCGCCATGACTGGAATCCTGTAGACCTTTGTGCTGGCCAAATAATACTGATGGACGCGCCAGAACTACGACAAGTGTTTTTAAGCTGGTGGATGGCCGACCTGGGCGAATCGTGTGAGAGAGAGAGAGAGACGAAAAAAAGACCATGAGTATGATAAAGATTCACGGAATACGTCAATCACAGTGTCCACTGTCTTTGAGTATTTTTGAGCTTTTCCTGAGCTCTGTACGGATTTTTTTTTTAGTTCCGGACATTTTCTTAAGATCACTTATTCAGGTCACGACACAAACGCGGAACATCGAAAAGGTGCTGTCGGACTGCTTCCCAACGCAATCTTTCCAGAAATGCGATCGACGTCTGACCGTTCCTGCCCTTGACATCTCAATGGCTCCTGCACGACTACATATCTTTAGGTGAGATTTCCAGGAATTAAGAAGTGGGAAGATACCCACTATTATGATAAGATGAGTGCTCCCAAAAGCACGTCTACAAACTCAAAGTGCCCACAGTCTTCAAGGCAGATTCATTGTTATGAGACTGTAAGTTATCCTTTGAGCACAAAAATCCCATTTTAGGAATTACTCATTCACACGCCCTTTCGGTGCCCCACTCGATGAGGAGCAGGACATAATGTTCAAGGACGCCGCCCGAGCAAGCAGGTACGGTAGCACATTCTTCTTCTTCTCTTTCCTTCTCTGCTTTTCTTTTTGGGGACTCGGCGGTAAGAAACACCTGGCTAGTGAAGGGTGACATAGACACTGCTACGGGACTTATCTTCATGGGGGTACTCTGAAACTTCGAACAGCACACACACGCAAAAAATGGATATTGATTGTGCGCGCGCAAAATCAATACTCGTTTCAAAGCACACCTATTCTCATAGAACTGTTCGGGTGTGAAGCCAAGCTCGGAAGATCAATGCTGAATGATTTCAGTGCAGCACCGACGTATTTCGAGCCGTTCAGCTACCAGGGCAAGAAGTTCGTCGACGGGTCTTTCGTGGCCAACTACCCGCTGAATATCCTTTTCAAGGTAAAGCTTGGCATTATTCCATGGAGAACGACCTGCCCAGTGATTCCTTGAGCACCTCCATCATTCACGTCATATTTCATGATTATTTACGTTGTTCTCATTTTTTCCCTCATTTTTGTGTTCTCTACCTGCCTTTTTGTGGCCAACGCAAGCCAGTAACACCCTTTTAAAGGAATCTGGTTGTATCGGACACTGCTACTCATAATCACGGTAACCTCGGTCCTATTAATGAAGTATGCTCAACACGATGTTCTAGGATTTGACTCGTTCTCGAAAGTCACAATAACAAAATCCGGACTGGCTCCTGTGTGTTTTTCGATTGTACCGGAACACCGCACAATCGAGACGAGTACATTCATACGCACCACGATTCGATCACAGAGCCAATAACATGCGGCGCATCTCAGTACCTCTGTATTCTTGAACAGGTAGGGGACTTATACCAGGAACCCATCCTAACCTTGTAGGGACTTGCAAGTAGCTCCTTGAGCGCTGAGCTAGTTTCTAATTTATGCCTTTCTGCTTGGGTATTCTCTTCGCCAACAAAATGGCGCATTGGCTAGAAGAGCAACGCTCTGCTGCATATTTCTGGGATCGAGTCAGCTAAAATCAGCCGTTCCAATGGTCAACGATAACTGTCGAAACCGCGCATAAATTTTTTATAGGACAAAATATTCGTTTCCAAAATTGCCCCCCCCCCCCTCCCTAGACCCCGAAAATTCCACAGTATCTAGAATGCACTTCATCGCCCATCGAAAGATTATATGTAGCTGCTGCGCCCCAAAAATCATAACTACAGTGCGTTTCAAAAGTATAAAGCCACCCTTGAATGAAGCTGTTCCAAGTTAGAATGAAGGTTCCGTGATTTGATGAATAGTTTATCGAATTCAGCACGCTCTGAAACTATAGTAAACTTTGTTGTACAAACCACTATAAGCTAGAAACGGTTCCATAAGAAAATTTGAAAAACTCCCCTGTTTCAAAAGTATAAAGCCACCCCGGGCGAGTAGGCAACAGCGGTAAAAATTTTTGTTCCTGTTAACTCATTTGGAGTTCTTTGGCCATAATTAGCACAAACACATTACGTCTTCAATATATCTCGTGGATCTACGTTTTCTTTGGAAGAGCAAGTTCGTGCGAGGACGTTACATCGAGCTGCCCATTCAAATCGCTCCATTGCTGCTCAACTTGGACGTTCTCAAAGCTGTATCGACATTTCTTTTGAGGAATCCAGCTTATCATGAAAGGAAAGATCCCTGAAAGGTCACGTGTTCTGCTTGAGTATTATATCCGCCATATTAAACGATCCCTTTCCAATTCTACTGCGACCATCAGTCAGATCCGATACGAGCTCTCCCTTTTTGCTTCGAAAAGTTCCATCTGGAGGGTCGCTAACTCTGCTCCAAATATCGTGCGACAATCCATGATGAAGACTCCACGTCCGGAACAGCATCACAAAGCACCTCGTCTCGAACTCGCCCGGAGGAACATGCGAACGAGTTGGGGTTCGGTAGGTGATTCTACGGGGGTAGGGAGACACTTTCATCATGACGTTTAGTTAATGTTGTAGTGTTCAGTCATTGCTTGGTTGAAAGAACTACTTTAGACGGCCGCGTGTGGGTCATCACAGATTCTGGAGAGATTTTAGCAAAGATCCGCTGGTATTTAGCAGGAGAGACTTCGGTGGTGGCGCATAGATGGTCTGAGCTGCATTCTACAGCGATGCTGTGCTCCCTCTGTCTTTCGTCTCGTGTCAAATGGACCCCAGTGAGAATCAGGATGCTTTTCTTAATGATCTTCTCTCGTTTCTGTGTGGAAGTCGTCGGCAAAACTTCATCTTTATGCACGCAACACCGGGTTTACGTCAACAAAATCAGTGTACTGGAATGGCCTGCTAGCAGCCTAGATCCAAATCCAATAAAAAACACCTGGGGTATCATTGTCCGACAGATATACGCGTATGGAAAGCAGTACAGTAACGTGGGAGACCTCAGACAGCCATCGAGACGTTTTCCTACCACCTGAATCCCGCTATACTTCTGAAGCTCACGGATAGTATGCCAAATGGTCTATTAAATCTCACTTCTAAAAAAGGAAGTCACGCTAGTTACTAATATTTACGATGTTCACTTTTTCTCTGGAAAAATAGAGTTATGTTGCAAGTGGCTTTATACTTTTGAAACAGGGGATATTTGGAAATCTTCTTATAAAAATGTATGTGAATCATTTTGCTTCCTGAAATAAAGAGAACAATGGTTTCCAAACACGCTGAATTCAATAAAGTTTATGGCAAGCCATGAAATACTCACCTTAACTCGGAAAGTTAGTTTTCCACTGGGTGCTTATACTTTTGAAACGCACTGTACAGTAACACAGTGCAATAATTGATTTACCATTTCGAATAAAAATCAAACAAGAAACGGCTAAGAATCAACCAAAACTGCACTGCGCGCTTCTTATCAATGTGGCGCGACTGCCCCTGCCGAGCCTCATTGTTCTAATCATCTATTTATACTAACTCTATTCTGGTATTATGTAAAAGAAATGTTAATGCGGTGAGAATTCACTAGGGCGGGGCCGGAAACCCTGCCTGCACACGGTCGCGCAATTGACTTTTAATTTCCCTAGCGTGCGGTTTGTTTCAGTTTTTCACTATCACAACTGGTTGAACAATTACACAACTACATTTCGGTCGCAAAAAACGACACCTATTCAACACAGAAGTGCCTCATAACAATAAAATGGAAGTCCCATATCGTGCCATCCTATGCATTTGATCCACCCTCCTCTACCTCTTTGTACGCCATCTCCATGACAGTTCTGGAAAAAGAAAAGGGAAAGAGGTCTTCTTGACTAAGATTTTCTGAGTGTTGCAACCAGCAGATAGCCCTAACTGGTTCCGAAAAACTCGTGTTAAAGTCCGAGACCGCACCTACAGCTTAAAAGTCCCTATTGATCGATAAATCTTCAGGTAGTCGGCCAAGATCTCACAACCGTCGAAATGGCACAGGAGCGCTGCCATGCCCACAACATACCGTTCGTACGGATAAGTCCCAAGGTAGCTCCCCTGCTTACCGATTGATCCATATCGATTAAATTGATCGATTACAGGGATCAAATTGACGACGGTAAATTAATGGACATGATCTGGACCACGCAATTATGGCTGGTGAGGCTACAATTGTTTGAGAAGCTTTTCTCGACACTGCAATGTTAAGAATACGTATCGATCTGTTGCAGGTGGACAATCTACGTGAAGTTGACAAACTCGGCGAATTACTTTTCAAGTTGCTTTCTGATCCGGACGATGGAAAGCGACGGAGCAATACAGTACTGTAGAAAGACGGCGTTGATTACGGTAGAATACATTAGCGGCAGTGGATATTTAACAAATTACGGCTATCCCTTTGTGAATGTTTTCCATATGTTTTTTCGTATTGCATTTAGTTTTTCCTAGATAACTTTCATCAAATATAATGTTAAAATCATATTACAAGTTTTAGGACCCTATAAGCTACCTTATAGGCTTTGTTTTTTGTTAAAATACTGGTAACTTTTTATTTAGCGCTGAATTTTAGTGAAAGGCCCTGTCTAGGCACCATACGCTGCAGCTTTCGGATCGGGGCAGGTTTTGTGGGGAACAAAGAAGCTTTCCACCACAACTTTTCCAAAGTTCACAGAGGCGTATTATAACAGCATTTTAAAGCCATAGAGCATGTATAGTGAAGTGGGCGGAGCTTCCGCAATGGGGCGGAGTTCCCGCAAAGCTTTTTTAAATCAGCACAATTCAATTTCGCATGAAGTTTCCGAAAACGAAAACTTCGAAAAGTTGAAACAAAGCTGATTGTTCGGCGCTAACTGATGTGGTCCGTCAACAGTCCAAAAGGGGCGGAGTTGCGCACAAAAAGTTGCGAGTTGCTCTCAAAAGCTGTTTTTCAAAAAACTGCTGCGCTTGCGACCAATAGGAGAAAAAGCTGTGCTACCACCGAAAGTTGCTCAGCTTGGCCATTTAGTTCTAGATGGCGACCTATGTCCCAAGCTATCGATGCTTTTTGCCATTTTTCGGAACCTAGGGTCTCCTTTTCTTGTGCCACAGGATACCGTATACTAGGGCTGCAGGACACTTTGAAGTTTTACCTATATTTTATCCCTAGAGTATTGTGCAATATTCTTGCGGCGA
>MU874144.1:2422-14031 GCA_036418205.1 Ostertagia ostertagi
AGAGGGTTGAGAAGTTGCCCAGAAAAAGTACACGTCTCCTACGTGCTACCGGTGATAACCGTGCTGATTGAATATCCCATTCAACAAAAAAGGTACAGTCAAAAATCTTGGACAAAGTGTCGCAGGATTTTCTGGACAACCCAATATCTACAGTACATCGAAAGGGGACGTCTCAGTACTGGCTCCTCCATTCTGCTCATGAGTCAGTAACGGGTTTGAACGCCTCTAAGATGCAAGTAAGAATAGAATACGTGGCAGATCCCGAAAGCGACGGATGCTTTGCCCTTCGATCCTGTACTGAAACCTTGAAGCCATTAATTGTTAATCCAATTCAGCTTGGGCATTGAGTTTCCATAAGCTTCATTACATACCATAATGATAAAATTATACAATATATTAAGTAAGAACTTGTACTTTATACAGTGTAAATGAACCCAGCAGTGAAAATGAAAAGCCTATTTCCATATCTCCAAATCCGTTTGGTTAAAGAGCGACAAGTAACGATTCCTTAGTGTATAAGCGGCCATTTTTGCCTGTCGTGTTCTCGTAAACACTCCTTTGTGATTCCCCACAGCTCGAGTAGTTGCTGAAATGGGCTTGCAATAGATGAAATGCAGTGTAAATATTGACCTAAGTCGGTTTAATCGTACGATTCTCATAACGAGAATTGGGGGGGGGGGGAAGGTAGGGGAATAGGGTCCTGCTATGTGATTCGAGGTATGGGGGCTCACGTATTCGAAGAAAGTTATGGGATGGAAGAAGATTTAGTTTTCGGGAAGTTGCTACATTTTTATTTATCAAAATATGAAAAATTTTTGCGACTGCTTTAAAATGATATACAGGTATGGCCAGAAAAAAGACACTTTTTATGACGCGTTTCAGCACGCTTTAAGCCGCTAAGATCGCCGTGGTCGGTGGAGGTTTTTTAGCAGTGTATTCCTAAAATGTCTTTACATACGCAGAAGCTAGCTCCTGTCACTGCCCTCATCGTCTCCAGGATATGACGTCATCTGCGTTCGCTATCGATCTCAACAAGCTCTGTTATTGCTTCAGCCTGAAGCAGCTGCATGATTTCTTCATTCGAATGACTGATGGATAGCTTCTTAGAGATGGTAACTCTGTCTTAGCAAGCCCTTTCTAACCGGCGCTTCGGGTAACGCTGTAATGACCTACGATCCTTCGACCATGTTCACGCGAACTGTGCCTCATGTACCTTGGCAAATTCTGGAGTTGTCGGGACTAGAAGGACATTATGAAGTTTCCTGATAGAATGTTAGCTCTATTCTTGGGGGAAGCATCCTGTTTGGATTTAGCGGACTGCGACCGCTGCTATTTGAATACGATGTAAGGTGTGTCTTTTTTGGCTACCCCTGGGTACACTTCCTCTCCGCTCGACGTACTTTTGGAGTTCATTTTTGTGAGGTGTGGTGGTGGGGGGGGGGGGGGTACAGAACTTTGAAGTATGTGAGTAACCAGGTTCTACGACGCTATGGACACCATCCATCGTTGATGGCAGGTCGAGGGCCTCCTCGATGATGGTCGTACACTTTTAAAACTCTATGGGTAGTGATTTGTAATGGAATTTAGAAAATGACTCCTTACTCATGCCAGTCATAAAATCGGCGAAGTTCCATATCATTTCTCCAGCAAGCCGATGTTCACTACGGAGTGCGTCAAACGCATGATGTGTTCGTACGATGAGATCATTTTGATATTGCTCGGAAAAGTCCACAGACGGCTCCTGTAATTTCGTTCTTCATCAAAGCGGTTCAAATTGAAACAGGGCGTGCTAGTTGACGTGCAACTGAAAAATCAGAAGAAATTCCGTATAATACACCTAATAATAAGTTTTGGAGACAGTGAGAATCTGGGAAAATAATTTAGAATAGGGGCAGTGTCAGACGTCATGACAGATTTAGAATGACCCATGACGCGAACAAAACAGCAGTTCTGAACCAGATACGCGCGGCTAGCGGGCTATTTGAAGTTTTTCTGGTTGCACGTTTTCAGCTCCTTGCCCCCTTTACACAACTTTCGAGTCATACCAGTAGCGTTTTCGCAGCGACTGCGACCCAGAACTTTACTTGCAAGAAAACCTGGTCCAATTATTTAGCTAGATAATGCACCTTCAAGTAACCAGATGGGGCATACAAGTGCAACCTGTTTAGTTATTAATCGAATCACTTCGTGAACTTGAACCTCGTGAACAAATCTTGCAATACTCTATCGTCGTAGTGTTATTCCAAGGCACTAGGCACTTGATAACGACCATATTTCTGGCCGGGTTCAGATTTGTGATTTGTCCTACACTGTGTTTATGTCTTGAAAATGGTTTTTTGAAACCTCCGCCAAATAGTCTAAAGAACCACTATTTCTACTTTGTGATGGGTTGGTCTTTAAGTGCAGATGTGTATTGGCCAAATCGCCAGAATTGCATGCGAATTGTGCCTAGATCAGGATTCGACTGACGAATAATAACTGGGACAGCAGCTAATGGACTTGAGCAACCCCGAACATGACAACCATTGATATACTCGATCGGTGAGTTGGGGTAGGCGTGTCACTGGAAGTGACGTGCACTTGATAGAAACTACGTAAGTGAGCTGCTTCCAACATACATCGCTGGCTATCAGCAAAGCATGCTGCAACAGCTTATCCACGCACTTCTATCAAGTGCACGTCACTTCCGGTGACACACCCACCCCACTTTCGGATATCCACTGTACCTTGCTAGGTAACGTAGCGCGCTCCGCAAAAATTCATTCCGTGAAATAAAATGCACTTCTTAAAAATCGAATAGCATTGAATTAAAGGAAGCGATCACGCTGGCTTCCACGCTGGATTTGCTACCCTCGCGTTATCAATCGATAAGGTGTGAGGCAGTAATTGTTGGACGAGTGTAAGCCCATGGAAGATATGATACGATGAGATAAGAAGGTGCGGCTGCTTGATAAGAGGTGCACTCCAGAATGAAAACGGGACGATAACGATAACGGTATCATATCTAGCACGCTCTTATCGCACTCGATAAGTCTTGGTTGCTTGGCTTAGTTCCCTCCCGTGCTGTTGAGCACCTATTATATCGTATTCGTCGTTTCTGTGCATTCAAAATTTTTATTACAGCCGGAAGGGTTAGTAAGCCCTTCGCGATAACGATAACGGTATCATATCTAGCACGCTCTTATTGCACCCCTTTCAACACCGCCGATAAGTCTTTCGTTTTTGCTAACCGGAAGTGGATTTCGGCGCCTTATCACTCCGTTGAACCTCACGTATTCTAACATTGGGCAAGACCCCTATGCCACACCAGCACCAGGCGGCGGCAGTACCTCACCACAGGAGTGCTTCTGGCTAATTTCACTGACAATGTTATTATAATCGCCTCACCTGATTCAGACCCGGAAGACTATCGGCACCGTATTCGGTCACCAAAATAGGTCGTTTATACTTGTCCGACCACAGAGCGATATCCCAATAGACACTCTGATTAATCCAGTCCAGCTTGCCCATATCGATATACCAGCCATAGTATCGGTTGACACAGATTACGTCTATAAGATCGGCCTGAAAAGCCAGCTTGGGTTTATGCGTAACCTTAAATACGGAGAGAAGAATCCTATTTGACGCTAGGGGCAGCTGATAGAAGTAAGGAGTGTAATGAAAACAGCTCGAGTTTTGGCCTGAACGCCCAAGTCTTATACAGTCTTCATTCTTTCTTGTTATCAATCCTCGAAGGTACAAACCTAGGATTAAGCTGGAAGTTCAAAGCTTTTTGTTCAGTGGACGATACAAGCTGCTTCCATGAAGACAAACTTATGTATTTCTGGGGGCCTGAAATGCACGCACAAAGGGTTCGTCCGCGTTGCTGCAATTGATGTGATTACTACTGGCGACGCAGCGGTGCATGCAGCAGGGCGCAAACGACTTCACGGTGTCTGCAATCTCGTTTTCTTTACTCTGCGTTACAATGCTAAGCATGATGTAATAATACAGCCGCCCCCCCCCCCCCCCCCCCCCCCCCCCCCCCCCCCCCCTCGGACAAATATACGTTGAAAAAAACTCAGCTAACATAGGCGAATAAAATCATATGAAGAAATCACGATAGTATGTCATTGAGCGGATTCAGGTAATGATAATGAATGCCTTGCTTCTGAATGCGAATAAGAAGCCTTGGTGTTTGTACTTTTTCTCTAACTTTCAGGTACGGAACGTGAAGAACCTGCGCCCAAACGAAAAACGCGGTTGCCGAAAAGTAAGCTTGACCTACCACCCCTCGTCTTAGATTGGGCTAGATTATAAAAGTTGCGCTTGTTGAGATCGACACGACTATTGAGGATATTATGCACCATTTGTATGTCATTCTCCTCAGTTTGCAGAGGCGTCAAGCTATTTTGACTCGTGATGATCCCATGCGGGCTTCCTCTGTATGTAAATCTAGCGTTCTTAGGAGCACAGTTTCCTCTAGAAGGTATCAGGCTTTTCTTTAACGCCTACTAGGAAGGGTTTTATTGTGAGGAGGATAAATGCAAATACCGTGTTTCAAAGCAGAACGTACGTAACTTTTGTGAAACAAAGTAGGATTTTGCTTCTGAGTGATTTGGACAAGAGAAATACTTTTTCAGCCTCGAACACAATGTTTTTTAGATGCTCGTCAAACTTACTTTTAGATCAACAGTAAATCCCAGATCTTTAACCATTTCAGCGGTGCCGAGGACGCGATCATGAGTGTAGTATTGGATGTCTGGGTTAGGCTCGGCAAGGTGAAGTATCCTCATTTTATGAACAGACAGTGGAGCATGTGGGAGTGGGAGGAATACTATGGAATTCGTATTGCTTGCTGTATTGGAGGAGTGACTGTCTACCAGTCCGTAAATCTTCAGGTCTCAAGCCAACATTATGACTTTAACATCAAACCAGCGATCAAATAAGGCAAGTCAAAAATAAGAATACAATTGAATTGAATTGAAAATAAGGATACAATTGAACAAGGTAGGTGATTGAAAAATATGCATGACGCCAGCTACTGGGAGCAGCATAATAGAAAAACAGTAAATGGAACAGGAAAAACACGAAGGGGATCTCATCTGGTGTCACAGATGAAACGCACTTTGTTCACTTCGTAATGTCACAGTCCATTGCTAAGCAATTTTAGAGAGAGCATGCCATTCCTTCGAGAGATCTGACGCTTACACAAATAGCAACAATGTTCTTACTAAAATACCGAGAGGAATAAATTTCGATGCATGCAAAGAATAGAAAAAGCAGTGTTAGCGACTGTGGGATCAGAAGAAACTGGGATAGCACTATTGGCGGCCAGGTGATTGGAGAAGAGGAGGCGTCTTCAATGGATCAGTTACAAATTTAGGTAAGAATAAGGATCAGAGAGCGAACATTTTCTGATGTGACGCATTCGTGGCATTTAGTTTGGGGGGGGTTCAGACTTCTTTAGCTTCCTAAGTATTCTCAAACGTCTTCCAGACAATAAAAGGAACGGTCGGATGAATATTCCTCAAAAAAGTTCTCCTACGAATGAGCACTGGCTAAGATTTGCCTCTGAAAATGAAAGCCTGGTAGGTCGACCTCGACTAAGCGTGGATGATTAGGGTTGATCTTTCCCATACGATAAAAGCTAACCGGTGCACATTCAATATCGAGAAATTGAAAAGATTTTCCTAATGCGATCAGATAAGGAAGAGATTCTTTGGGTAAATAAGAGCTATTATTCACAGTAATACCAAGAATAACTATGGATCCAGACATTTCATGATTTTCACAGCAGTAGAGTTTGTTGGAGACATGAGGACTAAGCGCACTCGACAAAACATCCGAACTCCTATTATGTGGCCAAAACTTTCTTGATGGTCTCTTTCTCTCCTTCCAGAGGGCATTCCTGTCACTTCCGGCCTCTGACGCTCCCTCAACGGATATGATCCCTGTGTTTCAAATTCTTCAATTTTTCGCCTTTTCCAGTCCTATGATCGGTTTTAGATGGGGCAGTAAATCGGCATTGGCATTGAGTAGACCAATAGCATTGATCAATGTCGTGCCATCATCCCTGTGTGGGGGAAGAGATAGGCACGCTTCTCTTTGCCTATTTCCTTTCCTTGAAAGAACAACGACCGAGGGTAGTGTCCATCATAAAAAAAACAATAAGAGAAAGGACCATTTGGGCTGGCAATAGTTTGCTAACGCTTGGAGCTTCCTCCTTTAAACCTCTAAAACGCTAACCGGTCCAGTGGAACAGCAGTATCAGAAGACTGAAACCCTGTCACAGGGTTACACGCAATGAAAATGAGTATTAATAAGCTTTGCCTATAATCAAGTGGTATGTACTCCATCAAATAATAATGATCAGATGGATCTCGTAGCAAATTTGTACAATTGAGAGGTGGGCTCGCCGCAGAACGGAGACTCTAACAGATGGGAATATACAACAACATTAACACTAAGACTGCGGATGTACAGATAAAGAAAGCGCAGCATTAGTCGATAAGACGAGCGGAAAGTCAAACCGACCCGACCTCCTGAACATCAAAAAAGGGGATAATGAAGGGGTCCATGGTTCGATTCCTTGTGGTGGCACAATTCTTGCATTTAGAGAAGGAATCTCAGAATTTGCCCAAAATAGCGTGAGCGCCAGACGTGGGCATTGTCAATCTCGATGATGAGAAGCTTCCATTTCTTAGAAGTAACTCTTGTCCAACCAAGGCGTCATTGAATTACGAACCAAAGGCCAATTGACACCAAATTTGTGCCATAGTGGCAGATGACGTTCGCGCCAACAAAGAATGTCAATTTCCGGGTGCTATACAAGTAGGTGGGCACGCCGCATTTTTTGAACAGAAATGTATGTAAGTGGGACTGCTGCCCGCTACTATACTGTCACGAGAATCGGGGAATTCGTGAGCCAGGGGGAGTGTAGCCAATCTAGGGGGTGGGGGTGAGGGCAGTCACTTGACATGCGTGAAAAGCTGGGCGTGCCCACCCCACTTGTATAGCACCATTTCCGTAATCAGGGCATTGAAATAACCTTTATAACCGAAATTTCAATTCAAATTTCACAGAAAACAAATTTTCGACCAAATTTAGACTGTTGAACCATGAATAAGTAGGTCAATAGCCGTCAGGCCTGACGGTGGATGATTTGAAGGCAGTTTCCTTGTCAGCTAGAGTCGCACTCGAAATAACAAATTCGGACCTTTACTATGAAGGGGTGCGGGACTTTTGGCTCGTCCGGACTGGCACGCGGCGAGTTGCGCGGCGGCACGCGCGGCGATCTGGACGGGACAAGGCTTCGCGGGTTCTTCGGGTAGAATTCAACACGTCAATGCGTGTGCAGATTGCGGATAAACTCCGCATGGTTCTGCTGTTTGAAAATGTTTCCGCTCGCGGAGATTGGAAGCAGCAGTATCGGTGAGGAGGTTTCAGCGCAAGGATGAGTGAGGACCTTCATGGAAATGTCACTACTACCATCAAAGCAAACAAGAGTCAATAAATTTGGGTGTTTTTGTTGAGGTATTTAATGTCAACTATATATGTTCTGCTGATCGAGGCGTTCATGTCCCAAGGAGAAACATTCGAAACGAACTCCCAGCAGAGGGGAGGAACGCCAGAGAGAACACAAATTACCCCAGAATCCCTTCTCCTCCCTAAGGCTCGGTTCCAAACACAGTAATTGGCTCACTCCCCCCCCCCAATGGAACATGCCCCCAACGACATGAGCGCTCTGATTGCCGAACAGCACTATGCTAGTTCCTTCTCATCTCTTTCTACTGTTACAACCACCACTGTCCTCAAAATTCCAGGCGTTCAGACGTATTTCGAATTGCAGAACCTTGCAGGATTTTATCCGCAATCTTCACACGTTGACGTGTTGAGTTCCCGCGATGCGTCCGGATCGCCGCGCCGCTCGCCGCGCAATTTGCCGCGTGCCAGACCGGACGAGCCAAAAGTCCGTCGCCCACTCTGAAGAGTGGCGGACACGCAAGCCGGTGAGGCGAGACCACGCTTACGATGACTGGGTCGATAGGTTCCTCGGCAAATAAGAAGACGTTGAAATTTAATCCCTGTATCGGCGTAGGTCTCTGTCGGGTACAAGATTCGGCTTAAAGTGCGGCAGACAGTGTATACGCATGTTCCTATAGAGAGAAAACGTCGATTTCCGACAATCAACGAGAGAACCTCTGATTTCCGCTCGAGTTCGCCTTCAAGGCCGTCTAGGGGACATCGTTGGTTTGTCTTTAAGACGGGGTTCATTTCCGACAAGTCAAATTACTCGATTTTCCTAAAACTGTTGGCATCAGCACCCTGTCAGAACATTGCGCACCCTTTTTGAGGCCGCGCAATGGTGCCACGTTTCTCACAAACTGATCCTAGGGGGTTATTTGTGACCCCAAATCATGAATATGGAGTTTAATGTAGAGATACCATAACTTGGCACTCATGCTGAGGTGCCAGCCAGAATGAGAGCAGTACGCTCTAAGGAGCCGAACCTACAACCCTCGCGTCTCCGTGCCAACCAGAGTCCATCGCGTTATCCACTAGGCCATTGCCGTCACTTACACTGCAGGCACCGAAACCTTAGGAAACTATTGCACTATCTTCAGCGCATACCTTGGGTAAACGCATCAATTTGTGCGAAGTTCGCGTTTTTTTCAACGTACAGATGAGAGGGAACCCTCTGATATGACATGAGTCAACATTGTGGACGATATGCCCCAAAATGGAGCAGTAAAAACAACAGTTTTCATGGTGATTTTTCTTCGCTTCATTTTTGGTATTCAGAGAGCCAGTTAGGAAAGATGTATTGGGTTGTCCAGAAAATTCAGCAACACTTTGAACAAAGTTTTTTAGGAAAGAAATTAAACTCTTCAAGTAAAAAAAATAACTAACAGTTTTGACATTGAATTCTGCAGTTTATTTTGGAGGTTCGGAAGAAGGACGCTCTTGAATCACACATATTGTGATCATTTATTTCTCGCGCCTTTCGGCTAAAGCATCCGTTTGCTCGTCGCAGCTAGCATCTGTGCTGTATTCAGGAGGGATGTCATCCACTAGGCGATGTCCCGTTGACATTTTTGCCTCGCAACTGGAGATATTTTGTTCAAAATGGGAGCACGGAGCTGGAGCTGCAGTAGTTGATGACTAACAAGCGTTTACTCAACTTTCTAGAGGCGCATCTGATTGTTATCAGTCGTAGGTTAACAGTCACGCTTATTTGCATTCATTCTACAGTTACGAGGATCTGCACGATCTCAATTATGGTCAGTATGCTCGCTTTTGTCACCATATGAGTTGCACCAGTGGAGAGGCGAACCATTGACCATAATTTAGATTTCTTTCCTTCTTTAGCGGCAAAGGAATCTCTTGACAAAAATGATGGCTAATGAAGATAGCTCTAGCCTTGAGTAAACTATACACATAAGCACTACTGGATTCGACAAGGAGGAAAGCTGCCCGCAGAACAAAAGCAGGCCTTCGTCAAGAAGGACTTTTTAGTGTTTCTGATGAGGTTGCAAACTGATTCGCTACAGAAAGCTGCTGGATACCTGCACCACGGTAACGACCATTGTCGGCTTTAACTACCTTCGGAACTTGGCCGAAGCCGTGCTTCACGTTCACGCAGAAATTCTAGATACGGTGCTACCCACTCTAACCCATATCTGCATGTGGGAAGGATCATATATCGAGAGATCGTGGATTTTGATCGGGAAGTTTTGCAGTGCTTGCCTTACTCACCCGACCTTATCATTTTTGAATATTAAGTAATTCGTGCACCGAAGCGCTATGTAGAAGAGAAAAAATCCAGTGTTTGAGGTCACCTCGAAAATTGGATGAAGCGCTTCTTTTCAAAGCAAACGCCGGATTTCTAAAGTAAGAGAGTTGAGAAGTTGCCCGAGAAAAAGTACACGTCTCCTACCGCGCTACCGGTGATAACCGTGCTGATTGCATAAATACCCCCCCAACCATAATTCAATAGAAGAAAGTACCAATAAAATGTCGACAAAGTTGTCCGCAGGATTTTCTGGGCAACCTGATACCATAGTTTTGTGATTCCTGAATGTAACGTCCACACCTGTATCACCTGTCGTCCCGTTGATCATCGAATTGCTCGAGCGGGCGCCAGCAACGTCTCCATTCGTCCCTGTCGCGTGCAAGAGTTGTCCAGTGGACCCTCCTCGCTCGAGGGACACGATGTCCTTCATTCCTTTCGTTCAGAGCTTTCGTGAAGAAGTCTGACCATCGGGCCGGCGGTCGTCCAGGTGTTCGTTTGACGTCCCGAGGGATCCAGTCGGTAACCGCTCTGGTCCAACGGTCATCGCAAAATCGCATTCCTTGACAAGAACGGCAGCGTCCTTGATCTTCATAAATTGGCGTAATTCCGCACTCTGGATTCCCTCCCCCCCTCTACTTGCATGTGTAGGTTTTCTCCAAGCAGCGTCTACTCGGATGTACAGGCTTCTAAGAAGGCGAGTGCGCTGATGTAGCCCTATATCACCGTATATCATGCAAAAAACCGTCTCGAAAAAGATTGGGACCTTACACCTTCTTGGTCATATGCGCGTTGTGTCTAAAAAAGGGATCTGCCTACTTGTGCCAACCCTTCAGGATTGGCTGTCTTGGGAGAAATTTGTTCCGTAATTCAGTCCTCAGAACTGTGTGGTAGCGACGTCAATTGTGATTGAACCAACACCTAGCTTATTTTGAGAGACCGTTAGTTTGAAGTCATTCAAGCCATTGAAGGAATCCTTCGCGGAAAATTCTTGCATTCTTTCTTGACATGAATGTGTCAGTTGTGATCACTGGAAACAGCACACAAAGTTTCACGCATGAAGATTCGGTTTCCGAGAGAAAAACAAACGTCCAAAAACTACACGTTATGGACATCGAAGGTAATTCGGGCGGAGCCAAACGAGACATGGAAAGAAGTTGGCCTTTAGCCGGCTACGTATCAGGCGACGCAATGACGGAATCCGGGTAAAGTGATCGATTTTGGAGAATAGAGGCAAACAATCGATAGAGTATGATGCAGTAGAAGTGTAAGATGTGAATGCAATAAAGCAGAAAGCCAGAAAGAGTTTCTAGTGAAGGCACTCCAAGAACCAAGTGGAAGCATCCCCGTCGCCAGCATTTGTGAAAGACGTCCGTGGGCACTTTGAACGCGTAGCAGCCCTTTCGATTTTTGAATTTTTTTACCAGAACGGAAAGCAATATCTGTTTCCTCCACTCCTCAGAACACATAAAATACTTACCAGGAAGGTCTTTCAGGACATGGAGCCCTTTTTGAAAACGGTTTTTTGCATGATAAAGGGGCACATGCATGGAGTACAAAACTAGGCTCCATTTTTTCTGAGCGGCCCTGTGAGTGCCAAAAAAGGTATGAAAAATTGGTCGAGGGATCGGTCCCGGCTGATGACAAAATTTTGCATTTCATGTTAGCGCATGTTAAATGACTCCAAATGTTACCGCCGATAAAAATAGGTACTGTTCTTACAATCAGGGTCATCATCAACCTTTCTGATTAGCTTTCTGCCCAGAATTGGGGCGAAAATTGTATGGCGCTAAAGCGGCGCCGAGTTGGTGCCCGAGGAGGCTAAAATGGCAAATAT
>MU874145.1:1851-12532 GCA_036418205.1 Ostertagia ostertagi
GACTGCACTTTCTCGAGTGTAGGTCAAAATCTCAGATTCAGCTGGAAACTTGTAACCAGGGAAATTCGGTCTCCTGAACACGAATATCATACTCGTTTACCGCAAAAACACCTTATCAGTGGGCTATGAGCGTCGTTTTCAGTCATGGCAAATATTAATTAAATAATAGCTCTCAACCTGCGACGGGTGCTCGCTAACTCCTTACACAGGCAGGTAAAGGCAGGCAATTGAGGAAATACTGTCGCTAAAAGCCTTTCTGGTCATGTTTTCAAAAAGGCAAAACAACAAACACCACGAGAGACCGATCCCATGACCTCTCGCCTACAAGCCTGGAGCGTTACCACTTACGCCACGTCAACCACGACGTGCTCCTTCCCGCTTGGCTTATAGTGGCGACTCCAATGATAGCGCTCATATACTGCGTTTAAGTACAGTGTTGAGGGGAAAACTTCCGTAACTCCGTTCAGAGCACCGTTTAGCAGATAAGAAAAGCGGTTTCTAGCTTATCGTCTCAAGACGAATGCGTAGGTATACACCTCATTGCAAATGGCCGGACCGGCCTGGTGACCTTTCCTCGTGTAGACCTTTATCTTCAAGGTATTTCAGGAATCTATGAAATATAAACAAGCTCTCTCCATTAATGCTCACATCACGGTAGCATTTCATTTTTTCATTTTTTTTCTCGAAATTCACTTGCAGAATTATTTGGCAACTACCTTCTCGTCCTTTTGCTTACCCACTTAATTTGGCAAGTTTGGCTTGCTAACTGGAGTGTGAAGAATTTCGAGTAGCACACGAAGTGTCAGTCCCTTCTCGCAGGTAACTGTTGAGAGGCACCAGCAGCTTCTCAAAGGGTCATAGCAAACGACGCGAATGTGACGACCGACGACAGCGACTTTCTCACGATGCAGATGACCGGGACATTTAAACGCCTTTTCTTTTTTGACCTCTCTCAGCTTGGGTCTAAGTTACCTAATTCATGTCATACCTACATCATAACAACCCGTATTTTTCAAAAACTTTCGCAGGATGAACCAGAAAGTGCTGACTTCGCTAAAAAGCCCTCGACACTGAATACGGTCTTTCACCACTCCTTCCGAAAATACTGCCGATTCCACTGTATATGTTCCCACCACTCACGTCGAGAACTCATCGACGTTGGTTCGTCCTTCCTCAAAGACCCATTCGGATTGTGATTCATCGTTCGCAGAAGCGTGGCTGTGTGTACGAGCTCTGGGGAAAGATGTCTAGCATGTCAGTATGAAATATACTGTCGCGAAACACGAAACCTGCTCCAACAGAACCCTGGGCGCACCGGTGCCTGTGAGTATTAATATGACCCAGCCTGGTCTCTCAGTGATTTAGCGGCAACGCGTTAGCAACGGCACCATCACGGCCTGGCCTGGTGTTCCCTTCGTCATCGGTTTCTTCCCCGTCGTCGTCGTTCTTCGGCAGACTCGCAGGGCTCTAGCCCTTAGAACTATATTCGAGATTCGTGTATTTCAATTCTTGTAGTCGAGCGGCGGGTTAATGGAAGCGATCCGGCGTGAGTTATTTCTACTAATGTATTTCATTTTATCTTTTAGTTGATTAGTTCATTAAGTGAAATTGATACATAAATGTTATCAATTTTTCGTGTCTGCGTCGTGTAACAATATGGGTGTAAGCCCGACACTTACATTCATTACTGTTTTGAATTAGTGTTGTTTAAGTAGTTAAGTAGGATTTAGGATAGGGTGTAGGATAGTTTGCTATTACTTCACTTACGCCCAGTAGGTTGCTGCAGAGCCAGCTGGCAGGCTGTTGATGCTTACCCCTTGTTGGGTTCCTAGAGTTTCCCCCTTGGACACCGTAAGCCCCCCCCGGGACCCACCGATTCGCAACATATACCATGGTTACCATGAATTAATGTTGATGAATTATTCAAATTGAAATTTAAAATTTGAAATTGAAAATTTGAATTGAATTCCTGGTTAATGAATTATCATTAACAATTTGAAAATTTTGAAAAAAAAATTGAGAAGTGATAACATGTTCTATGCAGAAGATTTTGTCCAAGAAATTTATTATCTCATTTATATTCTATCAGGCCCTTCATGGATAGCAAAAAACTGACCTGTGAAGAACGGTATTCACATGACTCGGCACAAGGTCGAAAAAGGAGTTGTGAAGCTCATTAAGAATAGCTCCTGAAAAAATGGCACATGGATAGGAAAACGTGACCTCAGCCGTGGTAGACCTCTGAACCCTTTCGACAGTTTGCTTTTCACTTGAATGTGGGAGGGGACTGAAGGCTAGCTAGGAATAAGCTCAGCCGTAATGGGAATGCACAGTGGAAAGATCAGTTCAACTCTTGCGGCTGTCCCAAGACAGTAGTGAAGTTATACACAGGTCATGGATATCACCATTTCTGCGCAGAAGTTGAGATTCAGTTTCTTGCTTCCTAGGAGTGAAAGTGATCAGACAAAAACTCGTTTTTTTCACACTGCTCGGCCGGAAGATTTGAGATGGCTTTGCTTCTGAGCCGGCTGAGTGGAGACGATTTAATGAACAGAGCGCACCATAAATATTGGTAGCTAAAGTAGTTATGGCATAGATAAAATCGTTTGAATGACACGCAATGAATCCCTGTACGTCGCGAGATATGGTCACCATACACTGCTCATGGAGGCGCCAGTAACGCTTTGATTGCGCCACGCAACGTTATTGAGAAACTTTGGTCTAGGCTTTGTTCAGTGTTTTCAGGCATTCTGAAGTTCATGTTCAGGAAGAAGGCCTCAATTTTCAATATGGACTCCTTTGATTGACGAAACGACAAATTTGCCTACTAATAAGACGCAGGTGATGTTCATGATTTTGGCCCTCCACACCTTTTCTTCCGTACGCTGCCTTCATTTATTGATAAGCCGTACTTCTGCCAAAAAAGGGCCCATATAGTACATTGTAGTAGGTCGACGTTTCGCCTATAATAGTATCTTCTTCGTTCTCATCCTATGTAGATGTCTTGACGGATCCTGAAGCTTCTTGACAAAAATAAACGTCACTCGTCAAATAAAATAAATTCCGGATAAAGCGCATGAGAAACCATTACAGCTTCTTCATCAGTTTCATGGATCCTGTTAGCAGGCACATAGGTGTTTTCAATATTCACAGCAACACCCCCAGATCGATTTCGTGGGTGAAAAGAAGCAAGGAAAACCGCTGATGGAGCTTCAAACAAGCTCCATCAGCGGTTTTCCTTGCTCCCTCTCTTCCTCATTGAAACAAGGAGGTGGGGCCGGACGAGCTGTCCGAACTAGTTTGCTCCGCCGGCATTATTGCTGGCTCGTGCCAGCAAGAAATGCGGATGCAATCGCATATGCATAAATACAAAGAGACATGTGCATCAACACAAACAAAGGAACACGACCATTAAACGAATTGAAAGCAATCAAAGAACAGGCAGCATTCCTTCCAACGCGGCACTTTACACGCAATCGCGCAAGGATCACGCAGCCAATCACGCGATCTCCACGGCTGGCAAATGGGCGGATCAATCTTCCAAGGTAAGTTTTTTGTTTTTTTTTCCTAGTTTTTTTTCAGCGACACTTCTCATGTACTTGAGCTTCCACGAGCTGTACTTCGCGCCAAAAACGATATCTAATGATTCTGAACCGTTTCTATTGCTGCGATGCGATGTATACCTCTGCAGAGTTTCATCGTGTTCCATTTGAAAGGTTGTTCCATTGCCATAAATACTTTGCTACCAAATTGATGAATCATAGCGTGGTACATATGTTTATTGAGGAGCGTATATCGATTCTTCACAAGGGGACGAGTTTTTTTATTTCTTTGTGGTACCACTTACCGACAGCTCCAGCACTGGGATTCGTCTCGGAGTCCAATCCAATATCATGCTTTTCATCTGTGCGCTTATAGATCGAAATTAACAACACACCAGCTATAGATCCTGTGCCTGAAACAAGCGCTAAAATCGGCTCTTCTCAAGGCTCTTTTGTTCCACTAGTTCCACTACATTTTTTCCCAATGAATACTGTGGAGCCATATTCAGGAATTTCAAACTGAATAGCAAAGGAATTCATTAGCTGCAGATCTGGAGAAAAGTACTTTTGCAGGAAACTATTGTAGAGAAAGGCTCATCCAAAGAGATGTCCACAACACTCAATAGGGCCTTCGAAAGCACCTCCTCTGGCATTTTTGACGCCTGAAAATAGGTGCTGTAATCAGAGAAAGGAAGCTTCCTAATACCACTTACTCGATTTAAAGGCTCATCTTTGAGGAAATGCTCAAGCAAAAATCCCAGGATCTTTTGACTATCCTCCTTTGTGGCAATCCGGTACAGGTATTTATCGTCAACCATAGCTGCAAGAAACTGATTCCTGGAATGGCAAGGCTTTATTCGGGGTGCTTTATGCTTTATTCTCACTAGTTACGGAACAGCCTATTAGTGTTTAAGGCTTTCAAGAAAAGGGAGTAGTAGTAGAGCTGAGCCGACAGTATACTTGGAGAGACCAAAGAGACGCCTTTAAAGGCAGCGATTACGATGAGTTCAAGAAGGTTTAGAGGAGACGTGGTGGGTGCTCAATGGTGCGTCGGCGGCGAAAAAAGCGGAGAATTCCGTCAAAAAAAACGCAAAATGGAGCCCTCTCTTGCCGCGATTTCACTTCCTTGAACAGGTCGGAATCACTCAGAGTAGTGGCCAATTTGAAACGAGTGCATGAGGTTGGTAACACCATGACAAACCACACTCCAATGAGTTGCTTCAGCTGTGCCACTGCTGACAACACTGATCGTCCTACATCTACCATCGCTACATCTCGCTCCCTTGGCAGCCAAGACGCTGATTTCGCGTGCGTGGCACTATGCTTCCCGATGCGCTTCAGACTTAGCGTATCGCTTGCCTTTTTAAAAGGCTGAGAAAAATGCGCTCTACCAAAAATGTAATACCCAACTACAAACTAAGTTGCAAACATATCTTAATAACACCAACTTGCCCGGAGCATGGTAAAGAAAGATTACCGAATTGTGCACTCTTAAGCACCAATGAGTTATGTCTTGTCACTCCTTTTCGGACCTGAATTTTTCCCGTTGGAGACTTTTTTTTCAAAGAACTAAGAAGCTTTGAAAATTGGCCCACCTTCTTAGTTTTTAAGCTTATGTCGAAACAATTCGAAATTTCATAGTTATGCCGAAAAAGTTTATAATCTTGCATAACATTATAACCCATAATTTTGATTTAGGAATGGATCCACTTCAAGTATTTTAAGAAAAGGTCACACTTACTTGGCCGGTTCCGGGGGACAGCGCCCATTCATTAGTGCACTTGTACACAAATACTTGTAATACTAACAGCAAACCCACAATGAAATGGCAGGTTCAGCTCATAATTAGGATGGGGAAGGTTGACTGAAGCAACCTCTAGCAGGATTAGAGAAACCATGCTGTTTCAGCGGCAGTACAAGCGTTTGAATTTGGTGGTGGCAATTGCCACCGCCAGGGCCAAAGCCGGTGCATTTGAGAAACACACTTCCGTTTACCATCTGCCGACGGAGTTCACAGGCATAATTAGGTGGCCTTGTCTGTAACACTGCTCAGATGGAATCGACCGGGTGAATCTAGCCTTTGACCCAACGACTCAAACTACCTTCGTCAGCGCGGTGTACGCTTAACACATTGACACTATATCGTGCATGCGGGCCATTGTCGACGTGCGGGAGTATATTATCCCCGAGCCTATTTATCTATTTTTTCGAGCACGGCCTGATTCTTTTAGAAGTTCTCCAAATGCTTTCCATGGAAAAAGAATATTGACGTAGCCACAAACACAGTGGCCCATGAAATGGTCACGTATGCTTTAATTCAGAGGATTCTGTCATGACGTTTCGTCATGATGCGACGAAGAAATCAAGGAGGATCCTTGACATCCTATTGATTAAGTTACTCAAAACCTGCAATCACAGGTGCCGGCCTGGCGCACTGGTTGCCCGGTCCGCATTTCCACACCGCCATAGTCCGAACGACCGCCCCCTGCGTTCGGTTATAAATGACCACCCCGATTTTCGGGGGTTCGGTAGAATACTGCAGTAGAGACGTCCGGTTTTTCACGGGCTCCGCGGGGGTTCCTCAACTTCTCCAGTCGTCTCCAGCGGTCTCCAAACAAGCGACTCCGGTCGCACAATAAACCTAAGGCGGCAACGCCAGCAATAAACCAAATAATCAATAAGCACAAGGAATCAATAAGGTACAGCCAGTGGACCATCCACCGGCCAAGGCCACCAATCAATATCACTAACCAAGGACCACCAACTCACACCTCCAGCCACTATCGACCAATAACCTAAGGGCACAGTCAATCCTTCTATTTTATAAAGCGCTAACTTTGTGTGTCGGTTTGTATGTCTGAATGTGTGCGCGTGTATGTATGTATGTATGTATGTATGTATGTGTGTCCGTCCGCAAAATGAAGTGAGTGAGTGATAAGGCAGCTAACGGAATAAACAAGCCGCCAACAAATCTGGGTAGCTCGCAGGATTTGCGCTATCAATGTTTTGCACAAGCATGATTGTGATAACCCAGAACGGCTATATAAACACGCACTTAGCACACTTTCGGTCATTCCACAAGGTGATGCTGTGGTAGCCGGCGAGCAGAGGAGAACGAGGGGTGAGTAAGGAGAGGAGGGAGAAGGGAAAGCTTACGCAAGGTAGGGAGGTTCCGGCGCTTGCCGGGGGACCAATCTGGTACTATGAATAACCCACACTAAAAGTAGAATGAGTGCTAACCAACCATAACGCTAACTAACGTAGGAAACAAATTTGTACAAGTTGTAATATATGTCAATGATTGCTTTTGAGGAATTGTGGTATAAGAGATGTTAATAAATGTTAGTATTTACAAGTGTTGTTTCAATAAAATAATCTAATAGAAGTCGCATCATAGAGCAATCTACCACTCTACCGTCGAAACAATTTGTGAACACAAGAAAATGCTTCGAGTTTAATAAATTTTCGTTCAGTTTTTCTTTTTTGTGAATGTGAAGATCCAATTAGTAGTTGAAGTGGTTGCGGAGCCTTGGGATGACAATATGTGTGTTTTAATTGAAATGATCGACGTGAAATTGCTTTTGAGGTCCATTGCACTTAGTTCTTACAAATTTCGTTTTTTCATTGGCGTATCATGTCTTTCGACGTGCGAAATTCATTACGTGTACCCGCTCGCTAGGTTGCGGTCATTACGATTTAGTGACCTATTTTTGTATTGGTCATTATTTATGTATTTATTTATTTATTTATCACTAAAATCTGCTTGAACTACTTAAGGCGGCCGCGCTCGCAAACGCCTCGAACCGTGATGCAGAAGGTCAGCCCCGCCGAGTTGCGCAAGAGACAAACAGGGTCGGATTCGGCGACGCGAAAGGGAGGGCGTCGTATCCAGAGAGACAGGGGTTGCAGGCGGGCTGAAAAGTGCAGATGTCCTCGCTAGGTACATTTCACGCCTCTAAATATCCTGTGTAGGAAGCTCTGCCACCGGTGCAGCCGTGGGACGAGTGCACACAGACAAGGGTCATTTGGAGCAATGAGGCGCAGCAGGGGCATCACAAAGCCTCATGTTTCAGCCATTATGTTATCCTTAAGGGCAAGCTCAGCCCCACGGCGGGTAGAGAAGTGAGAAGACTGCGCCGTTGCCTGGAGTTTGGCATGGGGGAACCATGCAGACAATTGGCCAGAAATTCCCACTTGAAATGTTAAGCGGGTCCCGGCCGACGATTCGTGTTTGCTCTCGAGGCCGCGCTCGTCAATCGGACGCCCACCTCCGGAAGTGTGCGTGGCTGGCATAACGTGTGAAATCAGCTAGGTTGATTGCCGTATCAACCGATAGAACGACTGACATCTCAGAAAACTTGTTTGTACGTGCCTCTTTCCCAAGCCAGCCTCCTTCACTGTTAGTGGGAAAGAGGGTTTTGTTAACGGCCTTGTCGACGGTTTTTTTTTTCAGTTTTTTCTCCACTGTCGTTCTACTTCGTATCTCTATACACTCAGTTTCAATCGTCATAATACCCCTTAATGAGCCGACTTTGCCCTTAATACGCGGACGGCGCTTTTGCTCGACAGCATAGATCAAGATCTACAATAGCCAAAAACTTTTGTTACAACGTAGTGCAAAACATGGTCTGTCTTCGATGATCGAACATTCCTGAAATCCCAAGGAGAACAAAGTGTAGAGCAGTTCATGGGGAAGTGAAACAAAGAGTACTATATAACAGTACAATGCAACTTAATCACGATACTAAACACCTTCTTCAGGAAAATGAAGGACTTTCAAATGCGAGTGCGACTATCTGGAGGTCCACAGACAGGTGCACGGCGTATACCGAGCAGGCGTTTTCCCATAAAAACGCCTTCTCTGTCAGCGGCCGTAAGCAGACAAACTTCCTGAAGAGAATTTCGATGCTTTCAAATCAAATCTAAGCGGAACAAAGTGTAGCGAATTTGCTGAATTGAATTCTAGAGACCCGTAGGAAAATTGAGGCAGAAGAAAGAAATTTCAGGAAATTTTCACAGTTGTTATGAAGTACTCTTCGAGTGGATTCCAACAATCTTTACCGCTTCTCATCACATTAATTTTGAAGGAAGTTATGGGCCTTTGAAGACTGCATAGTCGCGGTCCAGGAAAATGGCTTGAAAAAAAATCAAGGTGGAAAAAACGGAACAACGGGACTATTTTTTGAGCGAGTGATTATTTTAAAAAGTTTTAGCACTTATTCGGAAGCTCTAATCTTCTAGTTCCTAATTAGCCTTAGACATCTGCAAAAAGTTGATTATGAAGAAAGTTATGAACGCATTGAATGTCGGAAAACTCGCGCCTTCTCAAAAATCGGACCACAAACCCCCAAAAACGGAACAACGGGACTATTTTTTGAAAAAATGATCGCTGGAAAATTTTCAGGTGCTTGTTTGAAAGCTCTAATCTTCTAGTTTCTAATTAGCCTTAGACATTTGCAAAAAGTTGATTATGAAGAAAGTTATGAATGTTTGAATGTCGAAAACTCGCGTGTGCACAAAAAACGGAACAACGGGACGATTTTTTTTAAAAAATATTGAACATCCGCAACATTTCAAATAGCTTTTAGAAAGAAAACTATCTGAGTTTTCATAATTTTGGTCCACAGTTTTATTAGATCGCTTCTGAAGAAAAATTATAACCGTTCTGAATGAGGGGGTTTGTATTGTAAGGTAATTGCTACTAAGGTTTAGTTATTCAGATTATAAAAGAAGAAAAATCGAGAGATCGAAAAAAAACTTGGTAGCTTTCTGAAAGTAGAAATCTCTGTGATTAGCAGTCATGTATTGGTTCACGCAAAAATTTGGAATTCCTTCCGATGCTAATGTCAGATTAATAACAATACTTATGGCCTCGTAAGTCTCCTCGTTCTGAGCGAGACAGACGAGGTACGGGGTTAGCTGACACGGCCACCATTCTCCCATGTCGGATGGCCCATATGTCACATGAGGGGCATTAAGTTTATGTGACAAGACATAAATAGTTTCGTAAGGGGCGGCAAAAATTTTTGGAAGAAGGTGCGCAACGGCGGGGACCCTGGCCCGATGGGGGCCAAAAGCCATAAAACTCGTGGCTGGTCGTCAACGTGTTAACCCTTTGACGACAATGCGAATTTGCCACGCAGCGTGCTGTGCGTGGGACCACGCCTCTTTTTGGCTGTGCCCAACTCTCGCACAAAATGGAGCAAAATTGTCAATAAAAGGCAGGTTTTCTATCAAAATTTTGACTATGACAATAAACAAAATATGACTGCAGTCTTAAGCTTTATGATCATGTATTGTTGGAATTAGAAGTGGAAGTTTGGAAAGAAATCTCGGATTTCAAAGGGATGGTGTTTGAAAACTCTAGAAGTTCAAATGTACAGTAGAATTTTTGATATAGTTCAAACTCCTCCTTGTGTCTTAAGACTGTGAAAAGACGTAGAGGTCCTGATCTGTAATTCACCTTAAGCTTAATAATGTAAAACACTAGTTAACCCTTTGACGACAATGCGGATTTGCACACAGCGTGAAATCTCGGATTTCAAAGGGATGGTGTTTGAAAACTCTAGAAGTTCAAATGTACAGTAGAATTTTTGATATAGTTCAAACTCCTCCTTGTGTCTTAAGACTGTGAAAAGACGTAGAGGTCCTGATCTGTAATTCACCTTAAGCTTAATAATGTAAAACACTAGTTAATACATCGCCGAGCGAAGTGCCATATCCTAAAATTTCATATAAATTAGCTAGTAACAAACATTTCTGCAAAATATGCTAAACATAGGCGTAACGGAGCTTGCTTATAATTACTGATATGTTGAAAATGTTTTAAATGGGTAAAGAAGAAAATTTTAGGGTGGCACCCACCATTGGGTGCCATTGTCCCACGCGACGGTCATAGTGGCACCCACCGGTGGGTGCCATTGTCGCCAAAGGTTAATGCAGTAATTTCATACAAATTAGCTAGTAATCAAACATTTCTGCAAAATATGCTGAACATAGGCGTAACGGAGGCTTGCTTGTAATTACTGATATGTTGAGAATGTTTTAAATGGGTAAAGAAGAAAATTTTAGGGTGGCAACCACCATTGGGTGCCATTGTCCCACGCGACAGTCATTGTGGCACCCACCGGTGGGTGCCA
>MU874146.1:2654-13385 GCA_036418205.1 Ostertagia ostertagi
GCTGTCCGGGAAGTCCATTTGCTCCAGGAGTCCCAGGAGCGCCGGCGTTTCCTGGAAGACCTGGCTCACCGGCCCATCCAGGCTCTCCGGATTGACCGGGGGATCCGGGGAAGTAGGAAAATCCGGGTACACCGTCTGGTCCGTTGGGACCGTCGAAACCTGGGGGACCTTGAGGACCTTGATTTCCTTCAGGTCCTGGCGCTCCGATGTCGCCATCGAGGCCAGGTGGCCCGACAATGCCGACGATGCCTGGGTAGCCGGGTTCGCCTGGATTACCTTCCGGTCCGGGCCTTCCAGGTGGACCCGGTGGGCAGACGATGCAACCTGGAATGGAATTATTCCGAATAAAAGGCAAGCCTAATTAAAAAAATCTGAATGAGGATCTCACCTCCAGGAATGTGCTGCGTGACGACTAGGCTGATGCCGGATGCTCCTGGTCTACCCGGTTCTCCTGCCACTCCTTCAAGGCCACGAGCTCCGGGAGGTCCAGGCGGTCCAGGTGGTCCTGGAGGGCAGCCGACAGAAGCAATTGCACACTGACAACTGTCAGGAAAGATGTAACGCTTTGGACGGAACAGGCTTGCCATTACGGGAGCTTTTGATTCGCCTGTAGGGCTTTGCAACACGAGTAGACGATCCCAGGTGTCATCAGCAATCTCTTGGAACTCGGCCATTCCGCTGTGGATTTCATTCTGTAGTGCGGAAATATCGTTGGCGATGTGAGCGATGCAGAAAAGTGCCACCACGACGCCCAGGGCACATACAGAAGCAGCCACGTAGCCGGTGGACGACATTACGCCGGTGTCCCGTCACCCAGGCAACACATGCTTAAGTAGATGCGCCAGCGGAGCGAAAAAACGAGAACTCGGTCATCTGGCGATGAAAAAATCGCTCGCACTGGGTGCACTTTGGCGACTGTCGGTTGACAAAAACAAGATCTCTTTTTGTTCAGACGATCTTTCCGGATTGATGACAATTTGTCGAATCTGAAGGATCGCACAGTCGTGTTTGGGCTAGGATTGATGGCGAAAATTTCGTGCCGAAATTGAGCTCTTGACTTCGGAGAAGCTTTAACGAGCTCCATTTGAGGGCTGTTAATGGCTATTCCCCTTGAAAATATCAACCAGATTTGTTACTCCGTTCTGTAACTGGGAAGGTGATAAAGAATCCCCTCGAGATGCGCCATCATAAGACTTTCAGTGCAAGTTCGAGAAGAATGAACAACTGTCTCGCGAGATGAGGGTCAACGTGCGTGGTGCGCAGGAGAAACGAGCCGCCTTTTTTGACCGGGTTCTTGGTGACTTCTGCGATAGAATCGTAAAGGTCCTACTTGTGGGTGACACCCGTCACGCGTAATGAGTGGAGGTCGTATCTTGACCCTTACCGGTCGTAAGTTTTTCTGAAATTATCCAACTCCACGTTGACCTCTATAAACCCTTGAAATGTCCGCTTACAGTGAGTGGATGTTTGGTCATGCCACCTTCTAAAGGGTCGGTCGTTCATCAGTCGAGAGCAATAGGAGGTTCAATTCACTTCTAAGAAACGAGACCCAATGATGCTTCCAAATGTTGCCTTACACAGCTCTTTCAGTATTCCGTTCCACAATAGCGACTTCACGGTCCCGACAGGACTTCTGTTGTCACATCAAGGATCCATCGAAATTGGTACTGAACTGGAAGACTCGCCAGCTATTTTTGACGGGTAGGTTCAACCATTTCAATTGTTTTTCGGGTTGAGGCAGCGTCTCACATATCAAGCTTGAAATCCGATAGCGCTAAACATTGACAATCCATCAAACGCCAGGTGCTATCGTTTTTTACAATAAGTAGCTGATAGATTTTGAAATACAGCTGAGCTTCTAAGAGATCATTCTACAAATTTCAACTTAGAAGCAGTTATGGGGTGCTTTACTTCTTCCAGTTTTCGAGTGCCGTCCATGAATTCGGAGGTCACAGTGGTTTGCACTGTTGCGACTCCAAACATTTGGTTAGAGCGCTAGTGGGACCTGTTACTCGCGTCAAGGCAGCCCTGTACACCGTTGCCCGCCCACTGTTGTGGTGTCTGCGTCTCACTCGCCGTTGCGCTCTCTCGTCACCGGATCTGTTTTCTGGTTACACGCGTCGCTTTGGGGCTCTCTTTGACAGATTGTTTGTCTCCCAGACCTTCTGCTAGAAGACAACATGAGTTCCTAAGGATGATTTCTGGCGCAATGTATCTCCGGGGGGGGGGGTCGAGACAATTTGTAGGAGGGGCCACTAAGACTAAGGCTAACAGAGAGGGACGAGTTCTGTGGAGAAAGAGGATTGCGTACGCACCTCAGATTCTTCCTTCTCCTCTAGCTTGGTCCAAATCTGAGAGTTCCGTTAATCTGACGAAATGTATGAGTTAGCCTGACCCCCTCCCCCCGAGCCAAGACGCGCATGATTTTTTTAGGATAGGTTTTGAGTTCCTCTACAATTTTTTTTTTTGAGTGTCATCTCTTTGACCCAGCAACTTGCATCATGGTCAATTTAGCGCTTTCGCGTTCTATCGAATAGAAATATCTGAACTGAAGACCTTCTCTTGGTAGTACCTGCAAAAAGAAGGTCTTCCATGGTTTCCAAGGACCTGTTTCGCTTTTCTTCACTGCCAATACTTTGTGCACCTTCGCTTCCATAATCTAGTAAAAAGCTCGCCCTGGTGGGAGCTGATGATCGAATGAGCCCTTGAGATGATTCGTGAGGATCTAATAGTTCCAGGTATTTCGTAAGACCTGGGTTCAGCGAGAACTACTTCTTATTGAATCATATTGGAGGGGACTCTAAGTGGGACCGCGATATCGTCATGCTCCTTCGTCTCATTGCATGAGCCACATGTTGCACATAACTTTTATTACAATTCGCAAGACTCATTCGAATCTTCCTCATATCTTCGCTGGATTATAGACTATAACTCACGCCACCTTTCATTACTTTTCTACAGGAGCACTCAAAGACCGTCACTTAAACACTTTGTCGTGCTACACCGTAATTGCCTTAATTCAAGGCTCATCTCTATTTCTTCGCCTTCTGTGTTTATCTTTTTCTTCTCTTTCGGTCGGGTATCACAGCTGTCACACTCTGAACATGGCTAGCAGTGCTCAAGGTATCACCTAATGGCCCTTATCCTACTGCAGTCGGACTTGCCGCAAGTTCATGGCTGCATCAGCTCCAATCGACTTCCCATAGAATTGCGGTTGGAAGGTGTTCAGCTGAGAAACGACTCCTTGAAGAAATTCAGGGAGACTGCACTATTCTATTATGTCCCCCCTTAAATCGTTAGCTTGAAAGCCTTTCTCCATGATAGGGACAGAAGCAGCGAAGAAACTTTGATTTCCATGTCCAATTCGAAAAATTTAGATTATTTCTGGCCCAAATTTCAGCCGTACATCTGTCATAAATGTTGGGTGAAAGCGCTTTCGCTTGGTTCTCGGAGTGCCGTCACTGGGCACTTTTTGGCATTTTTACCCATGGCAGTGACATTGCACTCCTCCACCCTTCATATTTGATCGATCGCTTTGCGTCTATTATCTAAATTCAAATCTTTAATTCGATTCTTTCAATAGAATGCCGCTCAACGGCTCACTTCCTTCAATGCGTACCTTTGGCTCCGCCCATCATACCATGTGGGAGCCAAGATGCGCTTTTCGATGACTTGTTTTTTTTTCCAAAACTTATTTCCATGAGAGCTTTGTCTATGTCTCTAATCATCTCCAACGCTTGAGGGGAAGAGAGCGATTATCTTTTTGTGAATGATCCTTTGAGCTACCGTAATTTCAAAGGGCTCAAGTGGCTCTTAATGCCGCTGTTTCACAAGGAATCGGTTATTGACTGAAGTGCAAATCTTTTCACAGATGATTATATTGTATTTGTCCATTTTGTTAAGTAAATAATTACGGTACTGGAAAGATGGCAAGTGGCGCGGCTAGTAACGCCCACAGCCCGGGAATCAAATCCTAGATCGTCGTATGCCGCCTAGTCCAACCAAGTTCTGCATCCCTTTCAAGCCAGTGAATTGGTGAAAGAAGCATTTGGAAGTGAACACTTACTTATACATCGGTTTTACACTGCAACTCATCGTTTGATCCTAATCGTCAAAAATCTTTTCAGTTAAGAACAGAAAGGCTTAAAAAAAGAATAGGCTCATCTCGAAAGAAATTTTGCGCCATATGCTTTATAACTCTTTTATCACATGAGTAGAGAGTTCTTTCAGTGAGAAACTCAAGCTGAGCCACATTGAATTCAAACCAATCACGATGGAATTATGGATCTGTGGTGATTCATTGTACCCTTTCACCTAATATTAGAATGGCCAGATTGAAATGTCGTTTTCGATCATCAATTATTTTCATTATAAAAACAATAATGAAGCACATCAACCTGAACCATCTCCTTCACCTGTGTCACAGGCTCATCACCTTTCGTTACGCATGGATGCCTACCGCGTAGAACTCTTTCTGGTTCGACTCGAAGAAGTTGGGCACTCAAATTTTGACGTCGTCGCGGTTATCGAATTGGTTTGCTGCTAAGGAGTGTTGCGCTGACCTGGGTCAGTGATAGTCGGACGGCGCCAGACCTGGGCTATATGGCGCGAGAGGTAGAGCGTCCCAGCCCAACTCCTCGATTTCTTGTTGCAAGATTTTCGCGACATGTGGTCTTGCATTATCGTGCCATAATTTTTCATTGGCCGAATTTACCCTTTGACGACGCGGAGCTCGGCCCACGTGGTGGAGCTGTTATACGCAGAGTTCAGCTGTAACTGTATAACCCACAATCAGCATTCCGTGGTACACCGTTGCTATACTATATCACCATATAAAAACATGACTTTGTTTCCGTGGATGTCTGGTTTCGAAGTCACCCTCAGCTGTCCATCAGCCGCCAACCACGGTCGTCTTCTCGCGTTGTTATTGGGAAACATCTCTTTGTAAAATGCGGTCAACACGAAGTCAAGAACCTTTTTCCTCTTGAAGTTATGGAGCGAAGTTCCAGTATTGGCAACCAGTACTGCTTGCTCGCGTCGCTCAGAATAGGCCGAACCCATTTTCTATCCTGAAAGGCCTTAACAGTCGCACGTAGGAACTTTTAAATTTTTCTGTTGACACAACTGAATCTCCATGCAAGTTTTGTGCGGTTTGTCGAGGACTCAATTCGTTGGCTTTCTTTATTTCTCCGTCATCTAGAGCTAGAGGTCAAAATCCACGACTTCGTCGCCAGGTCCTTTACCTCAGTCTTGGAAGAGCTGAAACCATAGCTGAAAGTGCATCAGAGACTAAGTGTTACTGCTCAATGTTTTGCACACAATGAGTGATTCGTTGGCCGTTTTTCCTTGCTTGAATATATACGCTCAGACGATGTTTTCTGATCAGTCATCTTCGAGCAAAAGTTTTGGCTCGAAGAACATCCGCTCAGTGGCGCCTAAGATTTCGCAATATGCGCTCTTTCGAATGAATGGTCTCCCATCCTAAGAGATTGTGTTTAAGCTGAGAAACAAAGGCACAAGCGGAAGCAACATTTCAATCTTGCCAACCTAATAGAATAGGTCCGGTTTCCAAAATAATACGTGCCAGGCAGTTCGCTCCGTCGTGAGCACTGAACATTGATCCTTACGGAATGATACGTCGATCCTGACCCATGCCTCGTCATGGAAGCTTTCCGACAGGAACAAATGAAACTGTTGGAGCGGTAGAACCATTCGTAGGAATTGAGTCATGTCGGACCGCATGTGATAGGATCAGAAATTTTCGAGCATGTAATTTCAGCTGAAACCTACAAAGGGGATCTGGTTTAATAACCAGATCCCCTTTGTATGGATGTGTCGACCTCTATAATTCAGTATAAAATGAATCTATTGTATCCATCTTGTGCCATAATCAAATCGTTCTTTTCCTATAAGTCATTTATTCTTTCTTACACACTTTTAAACGTATGCCTCGGAGACTTAGAATCACTTACAGTGTTGTTCAAATTTACCGACTTCCCTTTCATAGGGAAGGAGCCTCCTCTCAAACTAGTAAGCTACCTTTTGGTGACACTGTAAATATGGAAGCCTTCTTAACCTAGGCGAAGTATAGTCCGGGATTTTTCGCGGAGCGTGTGTGAAAGCGGCGCCACCTTCCACCACACCACTTCCGCCCTTCAAGAACACATTGCCAGACAGAACTAGAACTGTCAGCCAACGATTTCTTCAGGAGTTTATTCCACGAAGAAATGATTGATGTGTAGCTCGTGGCTCAATTCCCTTGCTGTTGCCTTCACTGCTGTTGACCAGTGCACTTCAGGGTGGTGCTCTCGATCACTGAATCTGACTTCTTGATATCGTCCAGCCAATGAGAGACCTTAAAATATCACTGTATAGAGAACGGTATTGTAAGCTACTGAACGTCCAAGAACCATCCACGACCTTCTCACAGTCGGAATTAAGGAGTTTGAAAGTGAATGCGAATTTGCCTCCAACGTCCGCCGAACCCAGATCGGTGAACTTTCCTAGTTTCTTAGAGCGCTGCTCGATCTGAAACAATTTTTGAAGGCTAGAAAGTCTGTACTTAGTGAACCGGTAAATGAAATGTGAGAAAGTCCCTACTTACATCCATCTGTGGGAAGTAGTTCATGAAATGCTGGATTAGATTCGGATCGTAACGAGCCTGGGTGACCAGTGCGACACTCGATGTCTCGTTCCCTAATCCATGCTTTTTTGGTTCTGGCACCGGATGGCAGGCCTTTAAGAAAGGGAATTTTGTCTCTCTTCCATCTCTTTTCGGCTCTTAGGAATTGTTTAAGCAAACACTTTATCGCTGAAAGAGTAAGGCAAAAACTTACCAGGGTAACTCCAATGACGATAAGGGCGGGAAGCAATCGTTCCATGATGAAATTTCGATGCAATGGCAGACTACCGATCACCATACCTTTTATACCCATACTGCATTACATTATAGCTATTTGAAAGCAATGCTTCATAGCCTTTGACAGCTACATTCACATTCATTTTATTCGATCCTATTTGAAGTACAGGGTGGTCCAAAATCATGTTGACAGTGTGTGCATGCGAATATATCCATTTTTCTGATTTCTTTTCCTTTCCTCTGTTATCTGCATCAATGAAAGAGGAAACCACGTCACAGTACTCCACACTTCAAATTTTATCGAGAAAGGGTTCTGGTACGCTACAGCTAGCGTCAGTTAAAAGTGACAAGAGGTTTGTGCGAGCTACAGTTGAGTGCTTCAATAAGTTTGGATCTACTATGGATGGAGAGATGGAGATTAGAAGCCTTACAGTTCACAACAGGACGGATACCAAATGCAGAAACTCGTCCTCTTCCTCGCGACTCCCGTAGATGGGAATCCACTCAAGTACTATCCTTTGTTTTTTTAGTAGTACAGAGCGCGCAGTCAAAAAGCAAAAATTCTGCAGAGTAAGTGCGTGGAGGACAAGACCTTAAGAAATTGTGTCTCTTTGAAGTTTTTTTTCTAACAGCGCTCATTCTCTCACCTCCTGAATGAGACCTGGTGCGTTCCTAGTTCAAAACCGCATCGCGGGCGCGGCTTGCCGAAATTTGAGTGTTGCTTGCATCTTTCCCGCCTTTTTCCATTTATTAGGCTTGTCTCATAAGTAGTGTCGCTTTTTTTCAACCAAAAATTTTCATCTAAATCCCCATGCTTTTACATCGTGTCATATACCATTCGAAAGAGAATTGTCTGCTCTACAAGATGCTATGTTCTCTTCCACCTCTGTTCCAGGGTTTTCAAATTTTAGGCCTGCGAAATGGGAGGTCCAGCCGACAAAAATTGACCAAACCGACAACTAGCTCTAACTTTATTTTCCCTGGGAGAAATCAATCAATGATGTACCCTCTACTTACTCATGACCTCTTCTAAACATTCCACTCTTAGGTTGCCGAAAAAGCTTTGCCGTGTTTCTTTTCGAATTGGCTGACCGATAAGCCATAGCAATTTTCAAATTGAAATTCTTCCTCTGAAACGCTATTGTTTTATATCAAGTGGTGTTTCTTTTGTGAGCACTTCTTCTGCTCTATTCGCTCATTTGTTTTGTTTTTATGTTTGTTGGGAATTAGTTCGAATTTTAGGTTGCGCGGTAAGGTGTTTTGTCCGCGAAAGTGACCGCATTACTTTTAGGAAATCCAGTCCTGGGCTATATGGCGCTGGTGGTAGAATTTCCCAGCCCAACTCCTCGATTTCTTGTTGCAAGATTTTCGCGACATGTGGTCTTGCATTATCGTGCCATAATTTTTCATTGCCGAATTCACCCTTTGACGACGCGGAGCTCGGCTAACGTGGTGGAGCTGTAAACAGAGTCAACCCTGCGTTGCGCAGTTCGCAACGGCACGTTGAGAGATCCTCAACGCACGCTGTATGGGCGGAGACACAGACGGCTCGAGCATGCGAGTGTGAATGTTCGCGCGAGAGAACGTGTCTAATCGGGCGAAACTGCGCAACGTGGCCGTTGAGAACTGCGCAACGCAGGGTTGACTCTGGCTGTAAAACGCAGTTCATCTCTAACTGTATAACCCATAATCAGCATTCCGTGTAACAAGTTGCTATACTATATCACCATATAAAAACATGACTTTGTTTCCGTGGATGTCTGGTTTCGAAGTCACCCTCAGCTGTCCATCAGCCGCCAACCACGGTCGTCTTCTCGCGTTGTTATTGGGAAACATCTCTTTGTAAAATGCGGTCAACACAAAGTCAAGAACCTTTTTCCTCTTGAAGTTATGGAGCGAAGTTCCAGTATTGGCAACCAGTACTGCTTGCTCGCGTCGCTCAGAATAGGCCGAACCCATTTTCTATCCTGAAAGGCCTTAACAGTCGCACGTAGGAACTTTTAAATTTTTCTGTTGACACAACTGAATCTCCATGCAAGTTTTGTGCGGTTTGTCGAGGACTCAATTCGTTGGCTTTCTTTATTTCTCCGTCATCTAAAGCTAGAGGTCAAAATCCACGATCTTCGTCGCCAGGTCCTTTACCTCAACGTTGAAGAACCATCCACGACCTTCTCACAGTCGGAATTAAGGAGTTTGAAAGTGAATGCGAATTTGCCTCCAACGTCCGCCGAACCCAGATCGGTGAACTTTCCTAGTTTCTTAGAGCGCTGCTCGACCTGAAACAAATTTTGAGGGCTAGAAAGTCTGTACGTAGTGAACCGGTAAATGAAATGTGAGAAAGTCCCTACTTACATCCATCTGTGGGAAGTAGTTCATGAAATGCTGGATTAGATTCGGATCGTAACGAGCCTGGGTGACCAGTGCGACACTCGATGTCTCGTTCCCTAATCCATGCTTTTTTGGTTCTGGCACCGGATGGCAGGCCTTTAAGAAAGGGAATTTTGTCTTTCTTCCATCTCTTTTCGGCTCTTAGGAATTGTTCAAGCAAACACTTTATCGCTGAAAGAGTAAGGCAAAAACTTACCAGGGTAACTCCAATGACGATAAGGGCGGAAAGGAAACGTTCCATGATTCGAGTGGGATTTCAGTGCGATGGTACTGCCGGTCACCACACCTTTTATACCCCACTGCATAATTTTATGACTATTGGAAAGCAATGCTTAATAGCCTTTTGTCAGCTACATTCACATTTGATTCGATCCTATTTGAAGTACAGGGTGGTCCAAAACTATGTTTACAGCATGTGCACGCTGCCATATCCATTTTTTTGATTCTCTTCATTTCTTTATCTTCGTGACCAAGAAGCTCGTGCGGGTAGCAGTTGCCGATTCAATAAGTACGGCATTACCCAGATAGGACAATCAGAGAGTTCACCTCTGCCAAGCATACAAAGCCAGTCATGTGCTGTACTTTGTACTTAATAGGGTAGCTCTTAGTCATAAAGTTGAAATTGCAAAATGGGACTAGTCATAAATACAGCTTCCAATGAGTTCATACCTAGAAATCTCTGTCAGTGAAAATGGAGTTGGCGGGAGAGCCCTCCCTTCTATTCTATTCACAGTACTGCAGAGCACTTCATGATTCATGATTTATTATTGGTTATAAAAGAAAACACAACAAAGCCAGGAACATCAAAATTACCAATAGAACAACATGTAAAGGTAGGAAATTACAAATACAAATCAGCAAAGAGTGTAGCGGGGGAAGTGGCTGCACATGGTGGTGAAGAGCAGTGGGCCGCCAGCACTGCAAGCCGCGAGCAACAGAGCGCCTCCGGATACCAACTTAGTAGGTCCGTCAACACCACCATGGTCCATGCGATAAAGCTAGGGTCTAGACGAGATTAGGTAAGCTAAGTAAAATTAAGCAAGTGCAATAAACAATGCTTATGTCAGCAAACTAAAGAGAAAAGAAAGAAGCAGTCATAAATGAAACGAAATAGGATTATCCCTCAAGGAGTTTTGCTTACAACTGATACAACATTTACTGCAACCGTACTTGAGTTGACTGATCGCTACAGCCCTAATGAGTCACTCTAAAACCAGCCTTGACTTTTTAGGATTTTTCTGACTTTTCTTTGAAAGATTTCGACGACATTGAATTCACTACCTCGGCTGGCAAGGTGTTCCAAAACGATATGACCCTTTGCGAGAAGCTGTTTCTATACGTGCTTGAGTGAGTCTTTTCTCTCAATAGCCTAAAGCAGTGCCCTCGGGTAACGCCTATAGTTCCAGACCTTCTAAAGAGCATATCGGGCTCAATATCAATTTCTCTCATAAAAAGCTTGTACATAATATCGTAGTCCAAAACCT
>MU874147.1:0-10587 GCA_036418205.1 Ostertagia ostertagi
TGCCGATGTCGGCTAACCGGCTCAACACGTTATACGTGTGAGTGCTGACAAGCTATGGTAAGTATACCATGAAAAGCTGAGTTGGAATGAAATGGTGCCCGGTAGCGTAACTGGTAGCGCACTTGCCCGGAAAGCGAGAGGTGCGGGTTCTAGTCCCGCCTGGGGCGAAAGTTTTGTTCACAACCCAGCATTCTTGTGAAATAATCGGTACTAATTTCCAGGGCTATTAGCAGTGATACCGATAGCACTAGCTTTTGTCATGAAGACAACTGGAATCTGCTGGACTGTCTGTCGGATGCTGGTATAAAATTGATGGAAACACGCGATCAGTTTGGAAGACACAGGTGACCTCGTACTTCGCTGTAGAATTAAGTCACTTTCGTTGTTGGCTATGAGTGACTACTTTTTCAGTTAGTTAGTAGTCAGTTGGTATTAGTGTTAGTTAGTATTGGTTTACTAATGTTTTCCCAGCACAACGTCAAAAGGGAATTACGTGAGAATTCAGGATTCTACCGTATCCACCGGACGTGTTGTTGAATAGAGACGTCAATGTAGGAGCTTTGAAAAATGTGACGGTAATGCTCAATCCCGTGCCGATCGGTAAGTTTTTGTCGGCTGACCTTCTCTTTTCCTCCCCTTTGTAAGGCCAAGCTTGAACATAAAGGGCTCCAGACGACAGGTGCAGGTCGGATTGAACATTGCATCATTCAAAAATGATAGCGCTTGATGTAAATTGTAGCCTGGACCATTTTGCTCCCGCGGTAGCTTTTTTCCTACTGAATCAGATTGGTTTGGATATTAGTATGTACTGAAAGCAGGCTTCTTTCGCTAAACTAGCATATAATAACACTAACAAGGAAAGGGTCCCAGGCCTCCATGACTATTCACGAAGAGATGCATACTAGATATGCCTTCGAACGCTGGTCTCATATCTACCTTCCATACCTGCTGAATGATTTTCTGGTCAGAATTATGAAGCAAAAGCTAGTGTCGTCCTCAAAGCAGCACTCCCAGATCAAATTTTTGGGGTCACAGCGGTCGATAATGGAGTTGTGGATGCCGAGTTGACTAAAAATGAAAAAGAAGCAAAGAAAACCGTCGATGAAGCCCTAAACAAGGATTCCCTTGAAATAAGGAAGGGGCGGGGCCGGACGAGTTGTGCGAACTTGCCTGCTCCACGGCTCAACTAACCGCGCGTATTTGAATTAGCCATTACGCCGTAATCCACGTTGCGTGTCATGGGGTGTGCGCCTAACTCGTCCAAATGCTACGATTAGTCGCCAGCTGACTTTGTAAGACCATCGCCATTGTCGCGTACTCTCGTGCCGCGTCGAACGGCACATCTGTGATAATCATGGGATACTCTATCCCACCCACTGAATAGATTCTTCGACACGACTTCTGCTGAGGGTGTTGCCTTTATGAACTTCTCTGGGGAGGGCTTGCTTTAAGTTTTGCACGTCAGTGTATCTGGGCCATTAGGGCATTTTATGTACATCCCGGGGGGGGGGGCAAAAAACCATTTTGCCTATGGCGCATGTCATCGAACTTTTCGTCGCAAAGGATGCCGTTGTTATTGTAGTTATACGGCGAACTATTCTTAGATTGTTTCCATAAGCAGATTTAGAAACCTTCGCTGCTTTCGCCGAGTTCTCAGAATATGACGTCTCTGTCTCACCGGTTGAATGCTCAAGGAAGGAATAACATAAATCGCTCCATTCTGAAGCCGCTACATAACTTCTTCAATTGGATAACTGGCAAATGGCTTCGTAGGGACACTAGCTCTGACTATGTAACATCGCTTCTGACCACCGTTTAAAGGATGAATTCACGATTAGAATGAAGGTCGAAGAAGTTAGTAATTCGCCTAGTTGAGGGATACGGGACTCATGATGGTTGTGGCGACTGCTACAGAGCGTATTCGACATGGAAAATTGGACCTCGGCGACAATTGCTTCAAAGCTGGCCACAGGGCCGGCGATTCCGCCACGATCTCGATCATCGCCGTTTTAGTTCATAGTAGCGTAGCAATGTGATTAAGATGAGAGAGCGTAGTGTTGAAGAGGGCACAGCGATGAGAGTCGCATCAATGCTCGAATCAACGGGCAAGGAAGGGTACCATTTCTCGGGTTCTGGGCCGTTTCTCATGGTTCTTCCTTTCTTTCGTGTACCACTCACCATCCCTAGGTTAATTTGCTGATGGGTTTGCTTTTGCAGACACGTCGTGAATTGCGTCCGATTCAAAACCGATGGGCCGGATAATGTGACCAAACGACATCCGTGAATTTTGCGTTCTTGTGCGCACATATACAAATTTGAGCGGTGATATTAATCGAATACTGTTGGCAAACTTTTAATGGCACTTCGGAATGACATCTTTTAGAGAGTGAAAGTGTTTTAAGGATGCTTTGAATTTCGATTTTCCAATGATAGCGCTTGTCTATTCTTGTGGTTAGAAAGCGCTTTGTGTTATGTATTAGCTAGCTGCATATGAGGGTACAGGCAAATTGGCAAAAACAATTTAGGTTCAAGGCCATTTGTGAGATTCTACAGTGGAAAATTGGAATTTTCCGAGAGCGTTCCGAAGTTTCACCTCTGCGGGACGGGGAGATTTTTGCTTGGTTTGCAGCCATTAAGCATTTGTACGAGACAAATGATGTTTCAGCAGTTTCCGCATTGTGTTCTCATTGATTTGGTATGTACACCGTATGGAAGCGTTTCAGCATTAGGACGCAATTTTCGGGAACACCCAAAAACTGCTTGTGCGCCAAATGTGTAAGAGAGATTACGATAAAGTGCGTGTGCAGCGTGGAAGTACATGCACCATTGGAAGCAGTAGTCAGGGGCCCAAGGAAACGAAATGTTGCGTTTTTGTGGTCAAAGGTGCGCTAGTTGCAGCGTACAAGGCTTGCCATTCCTTTCTGAGCCCCGCCACGGTCTGTGCTCCGCCCCCAGCAGCAGCGCCCTTCGATTGCCAATGTGACGAGATATTCCACTTCCAGAGCAGTGGTTATCTATATACTTTTTTCATTGGGGCGTTGGTGGTGATTCAATCAAGCTATGATTCTTGGCATAGAAGTGATAATGATAGAGGCTATCAGCACAACATGTGCAAACGGACCTCCTAATTGGTTGCTAGCTCGTCCATTATCGGAGGTCAACGGGCAAAGAAAGGGGTCCCAATTTTGCCGTTTCTTGACGGATTTCTTTGCTTTTTTCGCCACTGGAGCATTATTCAGCATCTCCACTTCCACTATGAACCCAAACTTATCGAAAATATCTCTCTTGGTTGAAGAGAGTTGATAATTCGTCTATGGTTTCTTGACGACATCGTTGAGCTTGTACCGCGAACCATGTTTCCGTGGGAAAATCTTCTGATGTCGTCGGTGTAGAAAGCCCCTATGTAATTTTTTTGATAGAATAGAATGTGCTCTTCAATATGCAATTAGCTCATTCGGTTTGGTTCTGGCAAAGTGTAATTACTTCTGTTTTGAATGTGAGTGAAGAGTGACTTTTTTGCCTTCCCCTATAGAGGTTACCATTTGTTATAACGTTAAACACTAAGTCTAAGGAATACTCTAAGAAGGAAAGCACTGAGGAACTTCCTTAATGGAATTATTATGCGTCACCAGCAGTTAGGACGCCTCACGATTTTAGTTGAAGGGGTAGGATGCGTTTAGCGCGGCAAATGATTTTATCCATTTACCAAGCTGATCTGGTGACAGGAAATGCGTTGGTAACCTGATATTCTCGTATATTAGGTCCAATGTGCTGTTCTCCGACAGCATTCGCTGTGATGGGCATAAGAGAACGCTTTATAAAGTCAGATTATATTTCCCGTTTCAAAGGTGAGCAAGATTTCGTTAAAATTTCCGATTATCTTCAATAAGTTCAGGCCCTTTTTTGAGGTCCACTCGACTGCCTTGGAAATGGACTACAATCACCTGAGTTTTCGACACAGAAATTAGAAAATGCGTTGGAAAAAGCCAAAGAAGGTTTACCACCGACGGTGATCTGGCAGTGACAGATCTTTCAGTATATCTGCATTTTAACCGTTTTATATGAAACTTTCCGTGATTAATAACTTTTATATGCATTTCGTTTTCGATTTGTGTTTGAATTTCATTTGTTAGGTGACTTTCTATAAATTTGTCAAGTTTGCTTTTTTATTGCTGGGAAAAGTGGTATGTGGAATGACATTGTAAAAGATGAGAGGGCTGTTCATGGAAACTGTGTCAGTTATGCTGCAAACAAGTGAGGCGAATGCTATCCAGGCGCCACGTTGACTGCAGAACGCAGCTGTGTGGCAGGGTCAACGTCAGTTTGAGGGAAACATGTTTGTAAAATTTTACGATCCTTTTACGCTTCTAGAGGAGCCTCGAGGACGACCCACCCCCTCAGGGGTAACCACTTGGCGATATCCCCACCACCGCATGTAATCGCCATCATGGGCTCATTATTATATATGCTGATAGGACATCGGTTCTTGAGACAACGATCTTTGTCCTCCAAAAATTCCAATTCGAGCAGGGAGGGACAGCGTGAAACGGCAAAAATTATTTAGCGCGCAACTAACTGCAATCATCATTTCTCTTACTTGTAACATAACGCGAAATACGACCCCAACCAACCCCTCGTTGGGATTTGTTAGCACGGTTGTACCTGGTTGTTGGACACTGATGCTTGATCTTGAATCGACTGAACCCTACGACAGATTTAATGGTCTTTGGACTTTTTGATCACTTGGAAAGTAGACGTTTCCTTCTTTGGAAATAGGTTTCGCATGTTATAATGTAGTCTCTGTGTAGAAATATTTAGCATTCACCTGGCCTTAGATGGCTTCTCAAATTCAGTTTTCAGTGCTCTTCATTACAACAATCGAAATACTTTACATGTCACTTTCGATGAACACTCTTTTCGCATGTAAGGCAATTTCTATTTATGAACTTACTCCAGAGAATTTCAAAGGCAGTAGAGGCATGTTAATTTGTACTTAACGAAGCAATGATGATTGCTATATTTAAGCTCTACGATGTGAGAAATATTATTTTTCGCGCAGTTCCGAAAATTTTGCTTGACCATTCATATTGCTCCGCATCCGTTTGCTTTCTACAAGTTTATCCTGATAGAAAGGGCAGGGGCTCACGAAGGAACAACGTAGTACTTACAGTGCTGTATTACGGTGAAAAATTGAGTAAAACTGTTCTTGTTCGTGCCTTCAAGGACGGAGTTCACGATAAAAGGCAGCTCACTAGAAATCAACGAGCGGTGGTCAGTGATGCACGCACGAGAAAAAAAAAACAAGAGAAGTGGTCTGGAACCCGAGAAATGTTTTGGCCTGTGATTTCGTATCCGGATGCGACTTCGATGGTGGAGTGGGACGGTGTGCTAACCCTCAAACACACACGCACTGTCTCTCCTTGCTAAATGGCCTGGTCGACGGCGAATGCGGGTGCGGGGTGGCAGCGAGCGGCAAGAGGATGGTCCTGACTAAGGTAGGTTGGGCGTATCCTTCATTGCGTAAACGCTTCGTCTCTATTCGAGGGTTGCTGCCTGCTTTCGCTTCGTAGCGGGTTTCACCTTTTCTACACGAACCGTCATTGTGGAATCCTCCTCTGAATGAAAGCAAAAACCATGACATTTTCTCATTTGGTTCATAAAAAGTGAAGATAAGAACAATGGATGGTAACGCAGCACTGTTGAAAGGGTATTGAGGCTACTGTGCTTAGACTAACTAGGATTTTTGACAACTTTCAAGGTTGAGCTGTGGGGCAGACAGAAATGTTAATGCTGCAGCACTTCACTCGACTCTTAGAAGCAATTCATTACTTCCTTCATGTATTCTTGCTTGCCACTTGTCTCAGGAAGAACACGAATGCTGACATGGATTTTTCTTGACTTCCCAGCTCATCGTATGTGCAAATTATCCTTCAAACTACATCTACAATCCCAAACATATTTCGCAAGCATGGCTCATCCATAAAGTCGATGTGGACGTGCGTTGTGTGATACTTTCAACTATTTTGAACTTCTATGGTGAGCTGAAAGCGATCGTAGAGCGCCATTGAAAAAAAAAGAGAAATCGTAATGGATGCAATTCAAGATGTAATTTGTAAAATTTATTGCTCTTTTAATTAAGGAATGCAATCAGAAAATAAGGCAACGATAACAAAATGGTGAGATAGCAAATGAGGATCTCAGATTCGATTCTCGGATCGAGCGCGCCAGAGAATCCGGGCAGTACTCGAAGTGAATCGGTGCAATGCAGTCGGATAGGACGGAATAAATTAACAGCCATAGCAATAATCGTTATCCTGATAGGCGGGTACGGTAGGAATACCCTGCGTGAGAGACACTGTGACTTTAGCACCACACTAGACACAGTCTATGGCAAATAGTGAATAGATATTAATTAATATTACTGGCAACAACTAGACATATTTGGATCGATCAAAATCTGCGAGAAAGGCGGCTAATCGCTGATTCATCTCCGCCCGTGACGGCCGTCGATCGGCTGACGGCGGTGAAGTGACTGGTTCGTCAGACGAGGGTGCTGCTTCGCTGGGAGACTGCACAATGTCTCCTTGTACAGACTCCTCCTCATTAATTGTGGAGGTAGCAAATTCTTCTCGGGTCGCCGAATCCGCAGGGACAGGGGACGAGATGGACGACGTTGGCGGGGAGCTCACTCGCGGGATAGGTGATATAGGTGGAGAAGGCGAAGAGAACAGCGAGGGAAACGGCGACGTTGGAGGAGAAGTCACTGTCTCCGGATCCGAACAGGTCGTTGAGGCATCTATCGACGAAAGAGCATATCGAGAAAGAACCACTGAAAAGATGGGATGTAAAATTCTCCAGTGCTTTGTGGAAACATTGTTAACGTACCGGTTCCGATAGTCGCTATCACGGCTAGCAAAGCCAGAAGTATCCATGAGCCTCCGGACGACAGCATTTCCGCTACGCGGCCATTGAAGGTAGACGGTATGCTCGAGGACACACCTACCTTGGTAGTGAGGGCGGAGCTGAGCGCTCCTTCCATGGCGGAGCCTTGATGGCGAACCCGTCGCGTTACCAACTGATCAGGGGAGTTCCCACCACAAGCTGGAGGCTAAAATTGGGTCTGCTTTGAAGTAAAAAGGCTGATTCAGTAAAGCCAAAATCATTTTTCTCCAGTAAAAGGTTAGATTAGTAGGGGGAGAGGTTTATTTCGATCAGTCTAAGAACTCAGTTTTGACTTGTTTTGACTACTCGTTGACTGCTGTTTTACCACCGCAACTCTCGTTGCGAATGCTCCACAAGAATGCTGAGCTATCGGCGAAACTTTTGCCCCAGACGGGAAACGAACCCGCACCTTTAGCTTTGAAAGCTTTTGAACGAGTGTTCTTGTAATGAGCTTAGTTCTGTTGTTCCCATTGCCCTCGGGTACCCCCAGGAGGCCCGTCGCGCGGCAAGAAGGCAGAGTCGGCGGACGAGTTGCAGCGCGTGGTGTGCGATGTAGGACGTGCAATGGGACACTCTATTTAACTTGACGCGAAATCCCTATAGTACGCGCGCGACTCGTCCGCTGACTTTGCCTTCTTGCCGCGCGACGGGCCTCCTGGGGGGTACCCATTGCCCTCATTAGTGTTTGCTGACGTATTGAAACGAATCATAGGTCGTCTACAGCAATTACTTATGCCAGAAAAAGCTTACCGTAACGCCTTCACAACCGTCTCCGTCCCTTGTGCACAGACTGAGTTTACAGACGAATTTCAGCTGTTCTGCCTCTGTGAAGGCGAACGCTTTACTTTCCGCATAGGCAGTAAGGCTATCGTCTGAGTACTGTGGATCTGATAGCAGTGTCAAATCGGAGGAACAACTGAAAAGAAGTGCTTGAGTACTATGGAACAAGTATTAGGAAATTAGCGCATAAAATAGCCTGAGCTCGTACCCTCGGCTGTCCACGATCGGGAACCTTTTGTCGACATCGTTCACTAGCGAAACAGCTATGAATTTGGATACCGTAAACGTTGTTCGCCTCTGCAACAGGTCTTCAATTAGTACCACCGTTCCACATCAATTCACTAATTAACTTTGTCTTCGTCTGAACCACTGGCACCTCCGTCAAAGCTGTGAACATAGGCGTGATGTTGTGAATTACACGATCAATGCCCAACAACAACCTTTTCTGCGTCAAATTATTTCGGGCTACGTTTTGTAGGATAACATTCGACGTGTGCTGTTTTGGGGTGAGCCACCGCATTACACTTCCATTCGAGCCGTATGCATTTGAATGGGATTTGACCTAATTAAATGACTTGGCGGACCCCGCCGTTGCACCAGTTAGCGTTTTTTTAATGCAGACAAGTCTGGTATCAATCCTTAACCGACCACGCAGGGAGGGACGGCATACGATAAGGGTGAAACCTACCGTTGGTACTTCATGGAATTTTTTACGATCCTCCCTCTTTCCCGAAGGTCTTGATAGAGGCCCATCTGTCAAGTGCGTGTATGGAAACAATAATATTACACATGGATGGGGAGAAACGCCGGGGCGCGTGAATATTACCTGTTTTCCCCGGTTTTCCCGGACCGATAAATAAAATTTCAGTGACATTTACACCTGCCTCTCTCAAGGGTTATAATTTCCTCAATATTTGATGTTACTGCGAAATGATAGCCAAATTATCCATGTGCTCCCAGCTTTCACATAATGAATTAATGAGGAATAGTGCCGATACGACCCCTCCCCCCACACTAACGAACTCAACAAAATACGACCCCGTTGGTAATTCCCGCAACATAGTATTGACCTTGTGCGGAAATGAATTTAGAAGACTACTGGGACGACACAGGTTTGGGAGCAGTAGAAGACGACGAAAGGTCGTTGAAGCAAAAGCATCCGATAGAACCGCAGCACATCTGCGGCTTGGAATTCTACCCAATTGTGGTCGCTACCGAACATTGGTGATGTTCTACGAATGAGATATGGAACTTGTGCATTTGATTGTCAATTGAGTTGACAATTTACATTCAAAAACTCATTCGAGCGGTGATGGTGTGGTGACAAGAGGGGCCGCTACCGCGCGCATAGTCCCTGGATCAAATCCCAGGTCAAATCCAGCGCACGTCAGCCAAGTTTCTATAGATGATTAGTTGTTGAAAGAAGCGATAGTTACCACATGAAACATAACGGCCTAATTTTGAATCGAAGTAGTCTAAGGGCTAAAGGCAGAACACGATGACTGGAAGGCACAGGCGATTCGGAGGCGTCACCGCGCCGAGCACGTCGAGGGTGTCCGTCCTCCATTCTCCTTCCTAACCACAGCGCGCTACCGTCGACGCCTTTCGACTAATGACTCATCCCAATCTACTCCACTTTACAGCCAACGTGTTAACTGGACTCCAGGGCTACCTTATTCAGAGGAATTTCAATTTTTCGCGCTATTTTCACTAGTCACTTGCACCTAATGCTTTACGCTTAAACTCCAATGCCTCCGCACGGAATAGGTGGGAAGCGATTACGATAAAGAGGGAGCGCATCGGGGAAGCATATGCACCACACGAATCAGTTACTTGGCTGCCAGCGAGATGTGGCGCTTTCACGACGAAAGGTGCGCTGGTTGCTGAGCAGGACTTCGAAAGCGCTCCGCCCCCAAAAGCGATCCGCCCACTAGTTTACTTGGTGATTTGGACGAGCTGCGTTGCCAGCAGCGGCACAACTGGAGCATCTCGATTGGAGCGTGGTTTGGCATGGTGCCATCCAAACGCGTTGCGGTGAACTCGTTCATACGTCCTTTCTGAGCTGTTACCTGTTCATGAGTGAAAACCAACGGCCAAAAAAGGGGGTCCCGTTTTGCGTTTTCTTGACGGATTTTTCTGCTTTTTTCGCCACTGGCGTACCATTGAGCACCACCACGTCACATTAAACCCTTTTTTATCGTAACCGCTGCCTTTGAAGGCTTACACAAAAGAAACACAAGAGAGAACCGCCTAGTCGACAAATGTCTATGCTAAATCAAAGAAAACAGTCATGATGAGTAATCAGCTAGCCCTCCCCCTCCAAGAGGTATGCCGATGCTCTACATAAGCGAAGATAGGACCAGTTTGCTTTTACCTGCCGCGACATTTTTTTATGACAAGCATTCTAGATTATCACGATGGGTAGAAAAGCGTAGCCGATGACCGTTACTGATGCTAACAATGAGAAACATAGGAGGTTCATAGAATCATAAAACACACCTTCTCCTCCATCGCATTCCCATCGATGATACACAGTCTCGCCGACGAATGCTGTTTTCACAATGGTGCCATTGGGCGAATCCTTCCGGATCGAGTAGGCACATGTCGGCGGTACCGTCAACAACGAGATCGTCTCGGCAATCATCAGCTCTCTGGAAGAAACTTGAAGACAAATGTACAAGGGGACTCTAAAGTGGCTGAATAAACAACTGATTTCACTGTTCCACCCACATGGAGTCCTCCCCTGACGAAATGCTTATGACCCTAGTTGAAGGAATCCTCCCCGAAAAAACGATTCTATCTTACCCATGAATCACTGGCTTGGGACCCATTATTCACGACAAGAACAAAAAGAGCAAAAAAACT
>MU874148.1:0-10480 GCA_036418205.1 Ostertagia ostertagi
CTCAGGGAACCTTGTGAAATCATGGATTGTGCAGTAATTCACCTCCTTTCTATGATTTATAGAGGTGATAGTGACAAGTAGTAATGGTTGCCGTTGAACTCAAAGTGGAAGTAACGAAGTGAGTAGCATGGAAAAAAGAATAAGGAAAACTATCTTGACCCATGTAGTGGGACTTTCACCTCTTCTGGTGAATTCCGAGCGAGTGTCAGCCAGAGTTCGTTTTGCGTATTAGTTCCAATTGCTTGCAACTTTCCGTAAAGCATCATGAAAGTAGCTACATAGCAGCCAAAGTGTGGAAGCTGCAGTTTGGCACTTCAGCGAGGCCTTTGGAAAAGCAAAATATTTTTTGTCAGAAAATTAAAAACACGTATTTGGGGAAAATACGCGGTCTTTTTTTGAATTGGCACGTCAAAAAATTTCGTAATATTCGCACGTGTCTATGCGAAGCGATTCGCTCTCGAACCCACGGAGAAATTAGAGAAAGAGTTTGTTGATGTGGTTGTAGAACTTGACGCTGAATTGATTAGAACAAAATTCTTGGGGCTCTGAAGATGAATGAGTCAGATCTTGACTTGGTCACTTCATGACAGCATTTTTTATGTTTTTATGAGTTTTAGCAGTGATAAAATAGGCGTGCGTAGGATCATCGTCGCGGATAGAAAACCACTGGTTTCGACTAGTTCAGACTATCAAAGAGGACTATTGTAGTCTATAGACTACACACTGCGTTTCATAAATATAGGTCCACCCTAATTTTTTGCTATTCCAAAGTTGCTGTGCATTTTTGGGAAAATGCCGCTATTACCAGTAGTTTCAATATCACGAATACATTCATTATCAATAACGAAAAGCCTGAAAGCTGAATTTCTGAAAAATTTCATTCGGTCTAGAATTACTGAAATATGTCGTATTTTCACCGTTTTGCAAATGTGACTACACATCATTTGTCGAGAAATTTTATTACAATAAAATGAACACGGCAACTTCCCAATAATGGGAGCGTCCTCCATTATTCGTAGGACCTCTTTAATGCGTCTTGGCATGCTCGAAACCAAGATAGCTATCAGATTGGGATCTAAATTGGTCGTAGTGTCGAGAATGGACAGCTTGAGCTCCTCGATCGTCTTACATCGCTTTACTTCGTCGTAGATCTTCTTGACAATAGAAAGCCTAGAAATTCCTCCTTGGATTCATGTCCGGAGAGCATGCCGGCCATTTGAGAACTGCGATATGTTTACTAGCAATCCATCCGACGTGGAGCGACTGACATGGACAGTCGCGTCATCGTGCATAATATCAAAGGAGCGGCGACCGTGTTGTTGAAGAGATGGCGAATGTTGCTCCTACAGCACTCTCTGGTATTCTACGGGATCCATACGACAGGAAACAAAAGCGAGTTCTAGCTGTCCAGCTGCACAAAAGGCGCTCCAACCATGAGAGATTCTCCACCGAAATTACGTCGCTTCAAAACAATGGCGCTTTGCGCAGATCCCTCCAGTACCCTCTTCTGCTGTCAGGTCCGTCTAGATTGAACTTCTTTTCGTCGCTCAAGATCATCTAGAACGTGACATAAGGAAATGGAGCTGAAGACTGCAAAGTGCAAAGTTCTCGAAAATTCAAAAAATTGTTCGGACTCGATATTTGTTTAAGGCCATGACCGTACCTTCTGTATCGTACCATTCTTATGGTATGGGTAACCCGTGAGTTCGACAAAAGCTTGCTTGAGTACACTGCCGAGGGTGCTCCAGAAACAGTGCGCCGAGTAGATTCCCGACTTCATCAGTCCCGACGAATGGCTCTTCAGCTCTTCGAATTGAAGGGATATACTTTTATGTATGTGCCGCCATGGAGATGGAAGCCTGTTTCATCAAGATGATCGTAATGTTTACTCGTCTCCCAGAATTTTCGAGTTAAATTTTAGTTTTTTCGTAATGCCGTTGTGAGATCCGCGATAAGTTGACAAAAAAATCGCTTCCGGCCACACAATTACATAAAGCGGTCGTCAAGCGATTTGATGAAGGCATAGATTCGACCATATTTTGAAAAAAAAACCGTGCAATGTTTTAAGAATTGATGTCTGTTCTTACATGATCTTCTTAAAGTGATTTACGAAAGGTCGTCCAAAAGTGTGAGACGAAATAATGGGTGCACCAGCATACTTGCCCACCGTTAACAACTTCAATTAATACCTTAAAATGAGAATCCCAGAGCTTACAGGCACAACCCAGGCAGTGGTCGTGTGGACGCTTTCCTTCGTCCTACAGCATGGATTTCTGGACAAATCACAAATGTGGCGTTCCCATGCACGGAAACCAACCGACAAGAGCGCTTGGACCTTTGCAAAGTAAGCTGCCCAAGCTGCAGATTTTCTTTCTCATCAGGCTGTCTGGTGCTCTCTCATCTGTAGCGCTCTCTCGCCTCCATACTCTCCTCTTCGCGCTTAGTCTCTCATTCCCTTAGCACAGCCGATTAGGAAGGTGAGTGAGCCCTCAACCTAAGCGTTTTCGACGGATTCTTTTCCTTTTTTCTTCACTGCCGGCCCACTTCGCACCAATACATTCACATTCGTGTGCAAGAGCCACACCAATGTGATCTGGGGCATTGCCTTGAAGTAGCGTTCTATCGAAATCGCAGAACAACGCCAACGTTTCTGTTAACCAATTCCGCCAACTGGAGACATAAAATTTTTGTACTCCTTCTACAATTGTATTTGGCTGCTTGCAATTGTACAATCTATGTACATTTTTGCTGGGATCGCTGTTAGTGTGCTGTGTAAACTTTGAGGTGCTACCCGTGAAGAGCAAAACTAGCTCGATGGCAAACGTGACTGGCTTTTTGCAATGAAATCTCATGTGCTGAGGACGTGACGTTGGATGTGGCAGGGGCATTCGTAGTCGGCAGGCTGGCGAATCAGGTGGTTCTTAGACTGTATTGCATCCCTAGTCTCACGTTGTCCTACACTTGGGTTCAGACAATGAGATCGAATGACGACGATTTTGGGTTCTAGGAAAGTGACTTCTACCTCCATGTGATGCACACATTGTCAATTCTATCCCTTTTCTTGAACTTGTTCGCCTTTTATTGTATTGCCTGTAAGTCAACAAAGCATATGGGCGCTTATAAATGGTATCTACTTGCATACCAAACGGCTTCCCTCGTATACGACGCTGTTTATTCTTTAATTATTTTACCGGTGATATTCTTTCCAATGGCAATGGGTTATCCTGGTTCTTGGATTGCACACTGGCTATCCATCAGCGGTCACGCCGGAGTTATTATGGTGATTTTGACATGCTCGTTGCTTGTTGCCTGTATTCTCAATCTATTCAACTATCGATGTCACCTGGTCACTCCAGCTCATCACTTCTTGAAGATCAACGACAACGGTGAATAAGTTGACAGAGCCATCTGCGCTCCTCTAATCGTGGTCGCATTTCCAGTATCGAACTAATATCCTTAAAGGAATCTTCCACGGAAAGAGTGATCATTTTGTCTTGTGTGTAGGATTAGTATTATCGAAACTAACGCTTATGTTCCGTTCTTTTTGCTATGCTCATGAGGCTAGGGGCCTAAGGTATCGTTTTTCTGTGGTAATGGAGGCGGAGCTTTTTCCGCGGAAGATTCCTTTAAGTGAATTAACACATTCACGACGACGCGTGGTTCCCCGTTTTTTGTCGCGTGGGACGGGACGAGCGAGACTTTGCCACTACCGCCGTCTCATCATACATCCGCGGATTTTGGGTTTTTAAAAGGCCAAAATCTAATTTGTAGAATAATTTCACCAGTTTTGAATGCATAGAAAATATTCAGGGGCATTGTCTCAGATTTCCGAGCCAAATTAAGTGTAATGGCAATGAGATGACAAGATTTATGAATTTGCGCTGCATTGAGCATACTAAGCAAAAGCATTTTTGCCTCGATGTTTCTAGTAGAACGATTGTCTCACCATATTCAAAGGTTTGAAGTGTTTATGACAATATCTGTTTCATTGGATGTTCTTCATCTTCACGATGCGCTACGCGATAAGAAAAGGTGTAAGGAGTAAGATATGTTTGGAGAAGGCAGACAAGGCGTAGGAAATGACAGACAAAAAACCGACCTCACTCCAGTCAGCTCGGCTTCACTTCTTGACAAAACTGTCTCGGTTTTTGAGATGTTTTGTTGTCATAAACAATGCGCTTTACATTTCTCACTCGTGAATGAACTTGCAGTTCTGCCACAGACGCTGAACAGACACCTGTTGGAGAATTAAGTTTCAATAAGGTTTGATTTCCGAGCACAACTTGATGGAACTGTTTGATTTTCTTATGAGGCGGCGTTTATCTGAATCCGAAAGCAAAGAACGATCTCCAAGGCTCAATTTTACTCCATATCCTGCACAATGCTCGAAGAAATTGTTTACTCTAAAGCAAACTTGGCCCGAAATTCGGGCAGTGTGACTGCCTCTCAACTCTTTCACGATTTTTGTTACATTTGCCTTTATTTAAATTATGGACGGTTTCCCTCTCGTTTTCACCTAAAGAAGAAGTGTTGGATAACAATAAAAAGTTTGATCGAGCAGAAAAGAAAAGCAACAAGAAAGTATGGGATACATGTATAACCATAGGTTCGAGTAACTTTTCGAAAAATTGCAGAGGAACTTCTCTGCGATGGAGACTTCTTCGAATACATCTTGGGAGGGAGTTTTACAAATCTGTACGCTCTTGGTATGATTATGCGGAGCAGTGTAGCTGACCAGAAATTGTCGAAGGATGTCTATATGGAGAATTCGAATTTTGAGGTCACATCTATACGAGTCTTGCTTTGACGCTGATATATTTCATTTCGTGTTCAGTTGGCATAATGGATGTATTACCTGATCAAGAAGCGGCTAAAAAATGGGTTTTGGAGGTAGGTTTTTTTGATATTCGCATGCAATTTCAAGTCATATCTTCTAGGTGCTCAATTTTAGATAATTCCAAATATTGACGGCGTGGTGTCTAGCTGGAATCCAGAGAATCTAGTTTTTTCCACAATGCAGGTTTCTACAATTCCTGGTTCTGCGGTATTCATATTATATACATTTTTAGGTATACGTATTCAGTTCCTTAGTATTCACTCAAGCGTACAAATGTACAATAACATGACGCAGTGGGAGCAGAAGAACACGAATGAGCCGATCACCTACATACACTATAATCTGGGGCGAGAACGGCGCTGATCATCCTGCCCCGTGTTAGAACGGAGGGACGTCAAGTTCGAAAACAAATTTATTTGAAAGCATATATAAGAAGATAAAGCTCTGGATGGTTTTATGATTGCCTCCAGAGAAAAAAGCGGTTCGGTTCAGGGAGGAGGCTGTTGTCAATTTAGACGGCAACAACCCAGCCGAATTCTTGCAGAACGAATCCGTTCTCCGTAGGGAAAACTCTAGAGGACATTCGAGATGTGGACATCCCGTAGATGAAAATGACTGAAAAAGTGTGGAGATATGCAAAGTGAAGATGCAGAGCTGCGTTTGCTTTTTACTTTATCATGTGTTGTCGGAACTCACTCATTTGTTGTGCCTCTGGCTCTAGTTCTCCTTATGTTATCGTGAAGTGAGCAAGCTTAACTAAGCTTTTGTCAAAGACTTATCATTTTTTTTACTTCTGGCGAGTTTGCACAAAAGATTCGCGTTCGGTGCTGATCAACATCATTTGATCCTGAAGCCATGCCTCAAATTGTTCGTGTCACAGGCGAAGGTCTTGTGTCTTTCAGATAGGCACTCCTCTGAGATCCATGCGAAAAGCATGAGAAATCCGTCAAGATTACAGCAAAGTAGTACCATTTATTGCCTGATTCATTTCCGCATGAGACGGAGCGGCGAATAAATAAGGAAACTGTACGAATGTGTTAACCCTGCAGCTGTCATCATGCCAATAACACGGTGCTTTGATTGACAAGGCATTGCATAGGCAAGCTTTTGGACACAGCCGCTAAAAGGGAAATGGTCTTCCAAAATGAAAAACCAATAGCAAACAGCAGCTCGCCAAGTCAGCAACTGAATTAGTGGGCGCAACGCCATCGGAACGGAGTGCTTCGGAGTCCTGCTTAGCTACCAGGGTGCATCTTTTGTCCTGAAAGCGCAATTTTTCGCTTTCTGTGCCAGGTGAGCGCTTCGTGTAGCGAATATACTCCCTCTTCCTTATCTAATCAGTTCCTTCAACTGCAGAAGGGGTCAACGCTGATGCACCCCATACTTAGGTATCACCTGCTCTGAATAATACGCTTGAAATTGCCATATGGGTTGGAGTGCTTTTTTTCACATTCGATTCCTCCTCCAGAGCTCGACGGTTAGACGCCATCCCTGCAAAAACAAAGGTTTAGGGTCATATAAACAGGCAATATAGTCAGGGACAAACAATTTTATATGGAAATATATTCTTGAAAGCAATGTGCGAAGAAATAGCTGGGCTTCCGTTTCGTACGTGTCTCTTTTACGGAAGCTCGTGAAATACCCTAGCTCCATGCTTATCAGTAAGGAAGGTAGAAAAAAGGATGAGGACATATGTTAAAGAAATCCGAATATATGTAATACGTGAAGGAGTTGAAAAAGGTGGAAATGTAAGAGAACTTCAAGAGATTTTAAAAATCAAAAAGTTGCCTTCATAATCTATTTGGGCACAATTGTTGTCTGATTTGTTTCGTGTTGTGTAATTGCAACCTTCACTCGTAACTGTCGCCATCAATATCAAGGATGGGAAAAGGGGATTGAAGTTTCGAATAAGTCGCAACTATTTGACTTAGCTCTCGTTTTGGCTAAGTTTCGCCAAGTGAACATATTACTTTTCAAGCCTGAAATATGTATCCAAGCAGGTTTTGGAAAGAAACTGTTAAACTCCAATTTGGAGTGCACTTCATTGTGCTCTCAACACCAAGGTTAGGGAGTAGCAAGGAGATATGGTCCTGAATTAGGGTATGGACATCGTTCCATAGGTCTAAAGGCGTATGAACTTCAGGGTGGACGATCACATGCCATAGATTATGTGGTATGTGCAGAATGTGTGTGATGTAGGGGATGCACCGGTCCTTATTAAATGTACGCTCACAAAAGTCGCTCACCTATACCCTAATCACAGTGGCTCGTGGTAGCCAAAAGAAGTGCTCTACAGCACTTACACGGACGGCACTAGTACTAGTGCGAAAACGATAACTGGGTGGCTCCCAGAAACATAGTTTCACCAGGGAAACATACTTTCTTGGGAGTGATTTCTTTCCAAAAGATATGCATCAGATCCAGTCACGAATAATGTACCGTTATTTCAAAGCCGTTGCCATTTATATTAAGAAAGTTTACCAAGTTGCAATCTCATTATTATTATTAATTTCAGTATTATACGTGCGCTAAACATATTATACATGTTCCACGTCTTACAGTCTTCATGTTAGAAGAAGGGATACGTATTGCTATTACGGTTATCGTACTAGCTGTTGCTGCAACTGTAATTACGGTTATTTGGATAATCCTATCTTTCTATTTCATAAGGAGGAGCGGACAGTTGTCACGAAAAACAAAACAAATGCAGAGACGTTTTCTTATTTACCTTTGTGTACAGGTAAACATCCTAGCCATATTCCGCGGAAGTTTTGCTTAATTTTCGAAAAAAATAGCACACATACATCACAGTGATTGTTTAAATCATGATGGGCAGAGGGGTTACTGTATAGGAGAAAACAGGGAACGGCATATGTGAGCTTTAATTTACATATTGAATGGAAGAGCAGCTGAAGATATTATTCGATCTACATGATCTATACATACGCTGAGGTCAAATCAGAAACTGTGTAGTCAGTGTCAACTATTACATACATTTATCCAACATCACTTGAAGCCTTTCTAATTTTGTGGCCGTTCGAAGGTTTCTCAATTGTATTGCGTCCCATGTACTACACTAGTGTGCAGAACTTGAGGACGAGATGGATAAAGTGGCATATTTTGCTAGAACTTCAATAACATATAAGGGGCTGAGCGAGAGATGCTAAGGCCGTTCAGTCATCGCTTTAATTCTGACGCTACAAATATCAATGCTGTCCAATTCAACTTCTAACCAAGCTTAACACGCAGAACAAGGGACTTGCTTGAAAGCAAGTAAAGAGGGAGCGTAGGGGTCCAAGGGATAGAAGTTACTGTGAATGTACTTGTTTCTTGATTGCAGGTAAGGCTCAGGGACAGTCACGAGATACTCACGGAGATGGACATCACCGGGAACTAGAAGAAGAAGACGTGTTGACGAAATGTGTACACGGAGTTTTGGTATGCCAGCAATGTCATTGTTGCACATGAAAAATCATAGGAACACTGGCCCTCAAAGAGAAGGTGGTGGTCACGAATAGTGGCAACAGCAGGTGATGCTACGTGTTGCAACTGTCAAGAGTTGACCCATCTCAGTCTCAAGCTGCAGTTATGAGCTGTTAAAAACATTCATCACTCTGCAAGGCACGTTATCCTAGCCCGAGCATTGAGCAAGTGCCCGCAAAGGAATGGTCTTCGCAGAGTCAACCCTGCGTTGCGCAGTTCTCAACGGCCACGTTGCGCAGTTTCGCCCGATTAGACACGTTCTCTCGCGCGAACATTCACACTCGCATGCTCGAGCCGTCTGCGTCTCCGCCCATACAGCGTGCGTTGAGGATCTCTCAACGTGCCGTTGCGAACTGCGCAACGCAGGGTTGACTCTGCTTCAACCTTCTAGTTGAGAAGTGCGTAGGATTCTGGCTTACTTCATATAGGATGTATGTAATGCACTCCAGGCCGTCGTTCAACATGATTGTTTTGATAGTCGAGGCGATATGGTATGGGAAGGCGTAAAGTTGCCGGCCGGAGCGTTTAGACCTCCAAACTCGTGATCGCCGATACCCTTGTCTGATCCGCGTTATGCTCGACGTACCTGCTCTTTTGTGTGCAACTTTTCGGGGGTGCGTTCGATCTAAAAACTCCATTAGTGTGACAGACAAATTGCTAGCGCATCAAGCAGCCAAGATGGGAAACCCTTGGAACGTGAGTAACTTCGGCAGAGTGGTTGAGCCTCTCCGCTTCCCTAACTCAAATTCTATGAGACATGTCTGGCATGCATTCAGGTTTGGAAAGCGATCGCAGCGCAGTCTCATGCGCCAACTACTGTACAGCAAATTGTCGACCACAGTTTTTCAAAGGAATGGACTCACTTCTCCACAAGAGCTATCGACCAACCATGTAGCCAGTGTGAGAGTACGAAGCAGAGCATGCTTTGCAGTGAGCAGCCTTTATGCGCCTCATCAAGAGTCACATCCTCCTTTCTGAAGGTGTGCCATAAGTTGGGGTAGCTTCACCTATCAGCAGCTTCGGTCACTGTCCTTTAAGACGTCTCTCCGGTCGCTCTATCGCGAGTTCCTATCAGCAGCTTTCTGCGACAGCTCCTTCAACATTTCCATATGTATGCCAAAATTAGGGTTAGCCAGTGAGATAACATGCGAAAGCTACTTACGTCATTAGTTTTGTACATCAGTCTATTAGAAAACTGTGTATATTTGTTAATTACATCAATTGGGTCCATATTGCAACTACGCAAAATATTTTCCCAACCACACATCCACGTGACTGTTCCTACTTTCCGGTAGTTCATTCTGGGTACTAGTGCCCGCTACCCAACTATCGTAGTTTAGTGTGGTGTAGTGTTTTGAACACTCCTATGAGTGCCCGATCTGTTCCGAAATGAAAGACAAAAAGAAAGTAAAAGAAAACACATAAAAATAGTGTCCACATTAAATCAAGTTGTCGTTATAGGTGGCTATTCCTATGATAAGTATGCTCGTACCGATTTTGATGTTGGTGTATGTTTTCGGGACATTAAGTCAGCCAGGTATATTTGTTATGCCATCCATTCTTCTTTTTCGTATTGGAGCTCATGTCTTGCGTGCAGCCTTAGTCAACTACGAAAAGTGGAAAGAGGTCTCCTACTATCCACTGCCTCCGGTACCTGCTCACCGCAATGTTCTCAATGGAGCATACTGAATCTGAATTTTTGGGTCGCTCCATCATCAGTGCGATGAAGTGGCTAGAAGTGGCTTCAACCAGGAACACAATTATCGCCAAGTGATTGTATTATGTCATTATTATATATTTTATATTATATTATTATATTTTTATATTACGGTGACGCTGTCAATGCCATGCACGACAAGTGTTTGTCGTTCAGGGAAAAGACGATTGTATAGATGCTCTTCAAATCGTTAACAGATGCGGGCACATTCAAGGGCGAAACTCCCAGAAAAGATAAATCGCTTCTGAGAGAAGCTTGCGTCTGTTCGAACAGGTAGAACCCTGCCATTGAGAAGTCTTCCACATTCAGTCCAATATATTCTCTCGTTCATCCCATCTCTTTGGCGCCTCTTCATCCTACAGAAGTCATTCAAAAAAAGTCCACTTCTGCTACTTCTTCTCTATTTTTATGAGCCATTTCGCTCCTCTAGTTTCGTTTCCTCT